>JAWQEG010002086.1:0-12500 GCA_033782935.1 Petrolisthes cinctipes | reverse complement strand
ACAACCCTCTCAATTTTTTATTATGAGGTGCTGCAAAATCATACATGTGTTGTTCTTTATTACCAAGATATTTACTACTATGGAAGGAAAGTGTCGGTGTATATTTGATTGTGACTGTACGCATCTTGTTCACTAGCCTAACCAACCTACGAATAACACACACACACACACACAGAGAGAGAGAGAGAGAGAGAGAGAGAGAGAGAGAGAGAGAGAGAGAGAGAGAGAGAGAGAGAACCTAACCTGATCTGCGAAAGACCTTGGGTAACTCAGCATCTCCTCTTTGGAAACCCATGCAATAGATTTTTATATTTTTTTTCTGCTGGAACAAAAGAGTTTAATTATTGTGATGCAGTGTGTGTCCAGAACTGCTCGGGGGAATATTAAAGGACCCTGTGATGTAGTCAGAAAAGTGGAGGTATATGAGCCCAGGAAATACTGCCACGAAACACCACCACCTATAGGGAAGGAGGTTGTCTCATGGCATAGTCAGTAGGAATCAGAAGCCTCCAATTCTCATACACGATCACAGGGTTCTTTAGGGGGAAATTCTTTTGTTTTTGGTGAATTTGAAGGTCTGTGATTACTCCAAACTATACCAAGCAACAGGCCACCATTATTTTTGTTATTTTGGTCCTGTTTCTTGGATTACTTTGGAGGAATCAAGGCTCTCTTAATTTATTCAAGGTATATCATCCTCTTAGATATATATTAAAATTACTTGCCTTGTAGAGAAAAAAAAAATATAAGTGCATTCCCAATTAAATCAGGATAAAGTTAATGTTTTTTTTTTTTTTTTTTTTTTTTTTTTTTTTATCACGGACAGATTTAATTGGCAAGACATCGTTTTTAACTCGACTGACCTCGTTAATAATGTGAGTTAGTTGACCGAACCCAAATATCTCATAATTATATTAATAGTGTGTATGTATATTTTTCACACACACACACACGCACACACACATTATCTTGTATAAAAAGTGTGTTTGTATATATCTCTCTCTCACACACACACACACACACATTATCTTGTATTAAAAGTGTGTTTGTATATTTCACACACACACACACACACACACACACACACACACACACATATTATCTTGTATTAAAAGTGTGTTTGTATACTTCACACACACACACAACACATATATACAGAGTGACTGAGTGGTGTTGGAGAGGGAGGAGTATGTGGGTCTCACTCATAAACATCTGGCGCTAATTTTATAACCCGCCTTATCAAATTATTACATCACTGAAACACGGCTGGAGAGAGAGAGAGAGAGAGAGAGAGAGAGAGAGAGAGAGAGAGAGAGAGAGAGAGAGAGAGGTGGATAAGGAGGAAGGGGAGATAGGTAATAAAATCGAGAGTTGCATATAGTGACAATTATCTTCAAACTTCCACAAATATCTTACATCTTCTTCATCTTGTTATTTATTTCAGAAGAGCAAAACGAGTACCAAACACGGGGCCACAGTCTTGTAATTGGATACCTAATGTCACCCCGCCTTTAATTACCTAACCACATGCGCGTTCAGGCTCTCGTGTGTGTGTGTGTGTGTGTGTGTGTCTCGTTATATGAAGCTGTGCATTATGTTGACTGCCACTACTTGCCACATGCGCGTCCAGGCTCTCGTGTGTGTGTGTGTGTGTGTGTGTGGGTGTGGGTGTGTGTGTGTGTGTCATTATTTAAAGCTGTATATTATATTGTCTGACACTACTAACCTACCATCACCAATCAACCACAACCACAGCCCATCCCCTACCATCGTAAACTAAACATTGAAGAAAAGATGTGCCGGCCTTACACATATCAGTCAACACCTCACTGACTAGGCTAACTCGGACTGACCCTCTCACACTTCCTCCCTCCAAACAAACATTTTTCCGTCGTCCTGTAAGCATTCCCCCCTATCCCCTTAGTTTGTAGTTAGGGTAGGCTATCTTTCCTTCCACCATTGCTCCTGTTACTCCTTCTCTCACTTCCAAATATAATTATGCTCATTTGTCTCTAATTTCACGTTTTTTACTCTCTTCCTTTCCTATTTTTTCCTCGGTCGTTGCTGCATCTTTCCTTCCTCAACATCCCCTTCTCTCTTTTCCAAATATATACTCATTTGTCTCTAATTTCACGGTTTTTACTTTCTTCTTTTCGTATTCTTTTCTTCATTTGTTCCTGCATCTTTCCTTCCACAACCACCCCTGCTACTCCTTCATATCCATCACTACATTCCCCTTTTCTCACTTTCTTCCTTTCCTATTCTTTTCCTTATTCATTACTGCATCTTTCCTTCCACAACCACCCCTGTTACTCCTCATCCGACACTACTTGCTTTCCCCCTTTTCTCACTTTCTTCCTCTCCTATTCTTTTCCTCATTCATTGCTGCATCTTTCCTTCCTTCTCTCTCTTCCAATTATTATGCTCATTCGTCACTATACTATTTCCCTTTCTTTTTTTTTTTCGTCCTCCCCTTTAACGTACATATGATTTATTATTTATCCACCCGTCCATATTCTCATAAACCTCTCTCCTCCCCCTCATCCACTCATCCATCCTCACAAACCTCTCTTCTCTCTCTCATCCACTCATCCATCCTCTCACAAACCTCTCTCCTCCCACTCATCCACTCATCCATCCTCACAAACCTCTCTTCCTCTCTCTCATCCACTCATCCATCCTCTCACATACCTCTTTCCTCCCTCTCGTTCACCCATCCATGCTCGCACCTCTCCCTCCTTAATTTCATCCACTCATCCATCCTCTCACATACCTCTCTCCTCCCTCTCGTCCACTCATCCATGCTCGCACCTCTCCCTCCTTAATTTCATCCACTCATCCATCCTCTCACATACCTCTTTCCTCCCTCTCGTCCACTCATCAATTCTCTCCCCCCTCCCTCCCCCCTCTCATCTACCCATCCATCCTCGCACCCCTCCCTCCCCCTTCCCTCTCCTACTCATCCATACTCGCACCTCTCCCTCCCCTCTCTCACTCTCATCCATCCTCTTACATACCTCTCTCCTCCCTCTCATCCAATCATTCCTCCTCTCATCCACTCATCCATCCTCACCCCCCCTCCCTCCCCCTCCTCTCATCCATCCATCTATCCTCCCACCCCCCTCCCTCCCTCTCCCTCTCATCCATCCATCCTTGCTCCCACCCCTCCTTCCCTCCCTCCCTCCCTCCGTGTCCCCCTGGTGGCTGTTACAAACATTACATCACCAGGGGGCACATTCCTTCGGAGCCTGGCGACTGACGGCTGTTGGTTTGCATCACTCACCACACACACACACACACACACACACACACACACATACTAACCACACCAAGCACTTTTCATGTCAAACACACACAACGCATTTTTCTTGACACACACACACACACACACACACACACACACACACACACACACACACACACATACACACGGTCATGTTACACGAAGGTTCACATTTCTGTTCCCCGTTCCCTGAGCCCTGTATGGTTTTATTTTTGCCTCTTCAACTCAATTCCAACTTAGATACGAGTAGGTCTAGGGAGGGGATCTGTTTGTTGCCTAGAGAGGTACAGTCGGCCTCAGGAATTAGTATACACCACTGTGACATCAAGGGTTCGTAACAACTAGAAAATTTAGTACATTAATTTCCCAACACCAAACTTTTGTAGTAATTTTATTTGGGTAATACTTGAATCAGTCAGTAGAACAATTCCTACAGTATGTGCAGAATAAAGAACCCCTTATAACCAATGCTATGTGTACGAATTACTGTGGCCAACTGTACGTAGACTCAAACTCTCTTAGAAGCGACCCATTCAGGAGATAATATATTTTAAGTAAATCTAAAAGGGTACAGAAAATTCCTCCAAAATATACAACAAAACAGATTCCTTATTCGTATACTGAGGTGGTCCGTTTCTTGACATAGTTTTGAGGAATAGTTTGTCTCAAAATCGCCCAAAACAGATAGATAACCACTTTAATGGGACAGTTCAGTGTTGGTAAATCTGGAGCAATTGATTCCTCCAAACTATTCCAAGCAACTGACTAAAGTTA
This sequence comes from Petrolisthes cinctipes, assembly GCA_033782935.1. Lineage (NCBI taxonomy): Eukaryota > Metazoa > Arthropoda > Malacostraca > Decapoda > Porcellanidae > Petrolisthes > Petrolisthes cinctipes. Next base: position 8,443 of record JAWQEG010002086.1, on the reverse strand, counting down.
TACCATTAATTTTGATCATCGAGTCCTGTTTCCTGGCATACTGTGGAGGAATCAAGGCGCTCCAATGTACCAAAAGCGTATTATCCCCTTAATTAACTAAAGCTGCGATGGAGGGCAAGTCATGTGTTGTGTGGTTATGATGCCAGCAGAATTCGTATTGTGTGTGTGTGTTATGCAAGCAGAGTTAGTGTATGTGTGTGTGTGTATGTGTGTGTGTGTGTTTCTTATGCAAGCAGAGAGTTCGTGTGTGTGTGTGTGGTTCTTATGTAAGCAAAGCTTGTGTTAGGCCATGATGACATTTTTGCATACGACCTTGTGTACAACTTCACATTATTCTCTCTCTCTCTCTCTCTCTCTCTCTCTCTCTCTCTCTCTCTCTCTCTCTCTCTCTCTCTCTCTCTCTCTGTGTGTGTGTGTGTGTGTGTGTGTGTGTGTGTGTGAATGTGCTACCATATTCCGACAAAAAAACAATTCAAGATAAAGGTCCCCATGCAGTCTGGGTACAACTAAGTATAGGAAGGAAACCAGTGCACCATACATTTTTATTATCATCGTTATCATCATCATCGTCATAGCTTGCTGACATCACTACTAAAGTTTCCACCAGAATAAAAAAATTGCCAATATCCGTTCCCTGCTCACACACACACACCAAAAAATAGGGTGGGGGGAGAGGGAGGAGGGGGGATGTATGTTTGTATTGGGTCAGGTGCTTTCACAGGCGATAATAAACAGCCAATGAGCGCGGGGCATCCATGCAAAGGGAGGAGGAGGACCACCAATCAGGGCTCAGGGATGGGTCGCCCTCGCCAGCCAATAGGGAGCCAGCGAGTCGAAGCCTTGTTTACATTTGGATCTGAAGAATGAGAGACATTTTTACTATACTAACCGAGATTTAATGGCATATTCTGGATTTTTATTCGAGTGTTCTGATCGCGAGTGTTGATACGGAATGAACGAATTAAGGGATCGATCGGCAATTAATTAATTATAATATATTAGGCCATAATTATTATTCACAATATTAAATTTTTGCTCGCCAACCATCCACCCACATTTCATTTTTTTTTTTTTTTTTTTTTTTTATCCGTACATTCTCGCCTCGATTAAAAGGATAAATTAATGAATATATAAAACTTAAATGAGAACGCTTTATGGCCCACCAGGATTTTTTTTTTTTTTTTATTTTTTTTTTTTTTTTTTTTTTATTTTTTTTTTTGCTGGACGATGTTGAGTGGTGTTGTATGTTTGTGATGATGAGTGTAAGAGGGGGGAGGGGGTCGTGAAAAAATGTATACCGGTACTGATGCTTAGCGGTAGTTTTAGTAATATAAGATGTTTAGTTTAGCAGTGGTGTGGGTTGAGCGTGTGTGAATGTGGTGCAGAGAGAGAGAGAGAGAGAGAGAGAGAGAGAGAGAGAGAGAGAGAGAGAGAGAGAGAGAGAGAGAGAGAGAGAGAGAGAGAGAGAAAGAGAGAGAGAGAGAGAAGAGTATGGGGGTGGGGGGGATATGAATATGTGTATCGTGAATTAACCCTGGAGAGAGAGAGAGAGAGAGAGAGAGAGAGAGAGAGAGAGAGAGAGAGAGAGAGAAGAGTGTGGGGGTGGGGGGGGATATGAATATGTGTATCGTGAATTAACCCTGGAGAGAGAGAGAGAGAGAGAGAGAGAGAGAGAGAGAGAGAGAGAGAGAGAGAGAAAACTTAACTAATTCTGGTAGTGGTTGTGGTGTTCATTACGGCTGTATTCACCAACTTTTATGATGAATTGCTGCTGCTGCTCCTTGGCTTCCTGCATGGTGGTGGGGGGGAGGTGGTGGTGAGAGTGGAAAGTGAAGGAGAGAAAATGAGCAAGGTATGAGTGGTGGGGATAGGAGGAGGAAGAGGAAGGAAGGAGGTGAGACTTGGTGAGGAGAGAAGGAGGAGGAAGAGGAGAGGAAGTGAGAGTTGGTGGGGAGGCGAGAGTGGAAAGTGAAGGAGAGAAAATGATCAAAGTGGGTGTGGTAGGAGAGGAGGAAGAGGAAGGAAGGAGGTGATAGTTGGTGGGGAGAGGAGGAGGAATGAAGTGAGAGTTGGTGGGGAGAGGGGGGAGGAGGTGGTGAGAGTGGGAAGTGAAGGAGAGAAAATGATCAAGGTATGTGTGGTAGGGAGAGGAGGAAGACGTAGGAGGTGAGAGTTGGTGAGGAGAGGATGAAGAGGAAGGAAGTGAGAGTGGAAAGTGAAGGAGAGGAGGAGAAGGAGGTGGTGAGAGAGGGAAGTGAAGGAGAGAAAATGAGCAAGATGGGTGTGGTAGGGAGAGGAGGAAGAGGAAGGAAGGAAGTGAGAGTTGGTGGGGAGGAGAAGGAGGAGGAGGAAGGAGGTGTGAGAGGGACAAGTGAAGGAGAGAAATGATCGCTGTGTGTGAAAGGGAAATGGGAAACCAACAGGGAGGCGAATGAAAGTGTGAGTGAGATAATTATGAGGTAAATAATGTACAGTTAGAGTGATGATGTTATGAGGAAGGTGATGATGGTGTTATGAATGAATGAGGAAGGTGATGATGGTGTTATGAATGAATGTGGAAGGTGTTGTGAGGAAGGTGATGATGGTGTTATGAAATGAATGAGGAAGGTGTTGTGAGGAAGGTGATGATGGTGTTATGAATGCATGAGGAAGGTGTTGTGAGGAAGGTGATGATGTTATGAAGAAGGTGATGAAGGTGTTATGAATGAATGAGGGAGGTGTTGTGAGGAAGGTGATGATGGTGTTATGAATGAATGTGGAAGGTGTTGTGAGGAAGGTGATGATGGTGTTATGAATGAATGAGGAAGGAAGGTGTTATGAGGAAGGTGGTGATGGTGTTATGAATGAATGAGGAAGGTGATGATGTTGTTATGAATGAATGAGGAAAGTGTTGTGAGGAAGGTGATGATGGTGTTATGAATGAATGAGGAAGGTGTTGTGAAGAAGGTGATGATGGTGGTATGAATGAATGAGGAAGGTGTTGTGAGGAAGGTGATGATGGTGTTATGAATGAATGAGGAAGGTGTTGTGAGGAAGGTGATGATGGTGTTATGAATGAATGAGGAATTAAGGTGTTGTGAGGAAGGTGATGAGCACACACACTCTTTCATCATCACAATCACGACCATAATAGTTTTCATCCATTTCTCTTCTTGTAAATACTTTTCCTTCTCTTCTCTTCTCTTTCTTCTTGTCCTTTTGTCATATCTCCCTCTTTCACCACCACCACCATTATTATTATTATTATTATTATTATTATTATTTTTATTATTATTATTTTTATTTTTATTATTGTTTTTATTTTTATTATTATTATTATTATTATTATTATTATTATTATTATTATTATTATTATTATTATTATACTAGGTAGCGTGATGTGAGTGGATTAGATTATATATGTGTGTGACTTTAGATGATACGGGGAAGAGGCTGTCTATATGTCAGTCTGTAGGTCCCAGGAGAATATGTAACACGAAGGGAAAGTGGAGAAGTGGGTGCAAGGGTATAGGGTGTGTAGGAAGGATCGGATACTGAGCTTGGTGTAGGGTGGGGAATGATAGATAGTGAAGGGTTGTGGTAGTGGTGTGGAGAGATAGTGAAGGGTAGTGGTAGTGATGTGGGGAGAGATAGTGAAGGGTTGTGGTAGTGGTGTGGAGAGATAGTGAAGGGTAGTGGTAGTGAAGGGTAGTGGTAGTGATGTGGAGAGATTGTGAAGGGTAGTGGTAGTGATGGTGAGATATAGTGAAGGGTAGTGGTAGTGGTGTGGAGAGATAGTGAAGGGTTGTGGTAGTGGTGTGGAGAGATAGTGAAGGGTAGTGGTAGTGATGTGGAGAGATAGTGAAGGGTAGTGGTAGTGATGTGGAGAGATAGTGAAGGGTTGTGGTAGTGATGTGGAGAGATAGTGAAGGGTAGTGGTAGTGATGTGGAGAGATAGTGAAGGGTATTATAGTGGTAGTGATGTAGTGAGATAGTGAAGGGTAGTGGTAGTGATGTGGAGAGATAGTGAAGGGTATTATAGTGGTAGTGATGTAGTGAGATAGTGAAGGGTAGTGGTAGTGATGTGGAGAGATAGTGAAGGGTAGTGGTAGTGATGTGGAGAGATGGATGGAAAGGAAAGGAAGGTAGGAAGGAAGGGGATGAGGATGGAAGGAAGGGACGAGGGTTAAATAAAGATAAGGGAGGGGTGAGGGGTGAGGAAGGCAAGGGTGAAAGGATAAAGATAAGTGGGGTGAGGAAGGGAGGATTAGGTGTGAAAATTAGTGGGGTGAGGACGGAATAGATGGGGATGAGTGGCGTGAAGCAGGGAGAGGGTGAGGGGTGAAGTGAGGAAGGAAGGAAGGATGAGGTGTAAAGTAGGGTGATGAATAAGGGTGTTGGCTGGGTGAGGTGAAGTGAGGAAGGGTGAGGGGTGAAGAGGGGTGAGGAATAAGGGTGTGTGGGGTGACGAAGGAAGGGTGAGGTGTGAAGTATAGGGGTGAGGAATAAGGGTGTTGGCTGGGTGGGGTGAGGAAGGAAGTGTGAAGATATAAAGTAGGGGTGAGGAATATGGTTGCTTTGATTGTTTGGTTGGGTGGGGCTGACCGCGAAGCAAGCTAATAGTCTGCCATGGTAACGTCACGTGTATAGGGGAGGTAGGTAGGGAGTATGTGTTGGGTTGGAAGGGATGAAGAGAGATGATGAAGTGTGGTTGGTTGGTTGGCTGGCTGGCTGGCTGGGAGTGACGAGGTGTGGTGATCGAGATAGACACACGAACTAAAACATCGCGGTTTAGTTTTATACCCCCATAAACAAACACACACAGTTAAGATACACATAGAAACCAACACACACACACACACACACACACATACACAGTTGATACACACAGAAACCAGCAACACACACACACCATAAAACCAAGAATCCATTAACACACACACACATACACAGTTAAGATACACACAGAAACCAACAACACACAGCCAATCAACAAACCATACACACACACACACACACACACACACACACACACACACACACACACACACACACACACACACACACACACACACACACACACACACACACACACACAGACAGTTAAGATACACACAGAAACCAAAAACGCACAAACCAACACACACACACACAAACACACACACACACACCCACAACCAAAAATAAGACGCCTGGAAAATAACCAGAATAAATAATAATATGACCTAATTCTCGTACAGCATTCATCTATTGTCTCTATTCATTATATACGTGATGTGTTTTTAATCTCTCTTCATTCAGCCTCTATATACCTTTCTGAATTAATCACCCCCTTCCTTCCAGCTAATTATCTCTCGCCATACATACATACATACATACATATTATATTCCAATGCTGTATGCCTATTCTTTCTCTATACCTTTCTTAATTAATCACCTCCTTCCTTCTCGCTAATTATCTCTCCCCATACATACATACATACATACATATTATACTCCAATGCCGTATTCCTATTCTTTCTTTATACTTTCCTTCATTAATCAACCCCTTCCTTCACGCTAATTATCTCTCACCATACATACATACATACATACATACATATATATACTCCAATGCTGTATGCCTATTCTTCCTTAATTAATCACCCCGCTTCCTTCACGCTAACTATCTCTCACCATACATACATACATACATACATATACTTCAATGCTGTATGCCTATTCTTTCTTTATACCTTCCTTACCAATCCTCTTTCTTCACCTTAATCATCTCTCACCATACATACATACATATACTCCAATGCTGTATGCTTATTCTTTCTCTCTACCTTCCTTACCAACACTCATACTTCCTCTTAATCATCTTGTATCACTATATCTCTGTTCATTCATTCACTATTACCTTCCTTCCTGCTAATCAATCAACTTACGCTATCCATTTATATTATCTTACATTCCTATTAAATTCAAAATATTCCTTGTTACTACCTCTTCTTCCTTCCCCCATATCCTGTTACATCATATACAGCTGTTATTATTCTTTATCACCTTACATCTGTTCACTCACTATATCTTTCCTACTATAACCCTCTTCGTTCCACCTATACCCCTGATGAAAAAAAAAAAAAAAAAACACACACACACACCAACCCCCAACACATAAAAATATAATGTTTATGTTTGGTGGAGAGGATTGGACGTGAGGTAATGAGAGCTAAGAGGGATGGAATGAGTACACCAACAAAAACTATGAACAATCTTACACCACAGATCTTAACACTCCATCACCATTCTTATTCACCCACTATCCTTTCAGTAAAACACTAAAATCCTTACACAACAGATCTTAATACGCTATCACTTATCTTTACACACCATCATTATTTATATTTACCTACTATTCCTTCAGTAAAACACTAACATCCTTACACAACAGATCTTAATACGCTATCACTAATCTTTACACACCATCATTATTCTTATTTACCTACTATTCCTTCAGTAAAACCCTAGCAATTTTACACAACAGATATTTACACACCATCACTATTTTTTTTTCACCCACTATTCCTTCACTAAAACCCTAGCAATTTTACACAACACAGATCTTTACACACCATCATTATTTTTATTCACCCACTGTACCTTCCATATAGCCCACTTCATTTCTCCCTATACCCCCTGTGATGAAAACAAAATTATCCTGGCGTGACAAGGTGAGAGATAATCACAGGCAGCCTCCCCATTGTCACGTCAGAGGTGGTGAGAGCTGGCTGCATGGGGAGAGGTCAGGGACGGTTGTTAAGTGGTGGGCGTGTGGTGTTTGAGTGAGTTAGGGAGGAGTGAGGGATGGTTGTTAAGTAGTGGTGTGAGTTAGAGAGGGTGAGGGACGGTTGTTATGAGGTGGTGTGAGTTAGGGAGGGTCAGGATGGTTGTTAAGTGATGTGGGTGTGGTGTTTGAGTGAGTTAGGGAGGGTGAGGGATGGTTGTTAAGTGGTGGTGTGGGTGTGTGGGGTTTGAGTGAGTTAGGCAAAGTGGTGGTGAGGTGTTTGAGTGAATTAGGGAGGGGCAGGGAGGATTGATAAGTAGTGGGATGTGGGATTTGAGAGAGTTAGAGGGGTGAGGGAGGATTGTTTAGTGGCGGTGTGTGGTGTGAGATTTGAGAGAGTTAGGGAGGGAGAGGGGGGGTTGTAAAGTGGTGGGGTGAAGTATGAATAAACCCCCAAACCCCATCTTTAGTGAGGTTTAGGTGGGTTGGTTGGGGTGCGTCAGTGTGGGATGTTGAATGACTGGATGGGGTGTGAATGTGTAACCCCCCAACCCTACCCCCCCATACTGAGGTTCCTTGTTGTTGTGGTCAGTCAAGGATGGAGTATGTCTAGGTGTGGTGAAGGATCTAATAGTCAGTAAACCCCAACCCAACCCAACCCTCACCCATATAGTCTGGTTCCTTGGGGGTTGTGGTCGGTCAAGGATGGAGTATGTCTAGGTGTGGTGAAGGATCTAATAGTCAGTAAACCCCAACCCAACCCAACCCTCACCCATATAGTCTGGTTCCTTGGGGGTTGTGGTCGGTCAAGGATGGAGTATGTCTAGGTGTGGTGAAGGATATAGTCAATAAACCCCCAACCCAACCCAACCCTCACCCATATAGTCTGGTTCCTTGGGGTTGTTGTCGGTCAAGGATGGAGTATGTCTTGGTGTGGTGGATTAGCCTATATAGTCAGTAAACCCCCAACCCAACCCAACCACCCCATATAGTCTGGTTCCTTGGGGGTTGTTGTCGGTCAGGGATGGAGTATATGTCTGAGGGTTGTGTTGTGAATGAGTAAACTCCCAACCCGTAATGAGATTCGGTAGTGTCGTGGTGGTGGTGGTGGTGGTGATGATAGTGACGCAGGATGCCGTAATGACTCTTCCTTTGTTTACTTTGCCAATTATGCCACGGGTCCTGAGGTCACTACAGGGGATAGGGTTTAATGGGAAGGGGGCGCATAAAAAAGGTGTAGTTGAGGAAACGAATTCTTGAGAGAAAGGCGAGCAAGGGGGAGGGAAGGAAATGATTATATGATGAAAGTAAGGAAAGACAATGAGAAAGACAGAAAGGAAGGCACATACAGGAGAGGAATTACAGTGAAAGACGAGCAAGGGGGAGGGAAGGAAATAATTACGTAATGAAAGTAAGAAATCGAAAGAAAGTCAGAAAGTCAGGCACATACTGGAGAGGAATAACATTGAAAGGCAATGAGAGGGTGAAGGACTGACAAGGGCTTAGTGGAGTGGAAGTTTAGACGATGAGGGAAAATCAATGAGGATGAGGAGCAGTGAGAGGAGGAGGAGGAGGAGGAATGAGAGAAGGAGGAGGAGGAGGAATGGGAAAAGGAGGAGAAGGAAGAGGAGGAATGGGAGAAGAAAGAGGAGGAGGAGGAGGAGGAATGGGAGAAGAAAGAGGAGGAGGAGAGGA
>JAWQEG010002085.1:0-38089 GCA_033782935.1 Petrolisthes cinctipes | reverse complement strand
ATTTGAAGGAATCGCTAACCTCCAATTTTCTGACGCATCACAGGGTCCCTTAAGGGGTAATTAATTCACTTTTGTTACATTGAGTGTCTTAATTCCTCCAAAAATTATGCCAGGAAAAAACAGGACCATATGAACAAAAATAATGGTGTTCTGTTGCTTGGAATAGTTTGGACTTTGGAGGGATTCAATTGCTCCTGATTTACCAACACAAAATTTCCCACTCAACACAACAAAAGCCAACACGACCTTCCATCGGGATTCCAAAACTCGTATATGGTATGAGATGAAATTGTTGTTGAATACTAAGGAGGCCCCATCTGTGTCACGCTTCTCCAACTTGGCCCTACCACCACCACCACCACCACCACCACCACCACCACCACGCCCTATGTCTCGTCACCTTCGTCTCCTCCACCACAAAAAGCCGACAGGAGGGTGAGGGGCGGCTGGCTGGCTGGTGGGTGGGTTGGTTGGTTGGTTAGTTGGTGGGTTGGTTGGTGGGTTGGTTGGTGGGTTGGTGGGTTGGTTGGTTGGTTGGTTGGTTGGTTGGTTGGTTGGTTGGTGGTGGGTTCGTTGGTTGGTGGGTGGGTTGGTTGGTGGGTGGGTTGGTTGGTTGGTTGGCTGACTGGCTTGTTGAATGACTGCTGGATGGCTGACTGACTAACTGGTTGGCTGTACTGCCATTAACCACCAACAGATGGTGTGAGAGTCGTGTTAATCAGGACCAATTTGGTATGTATAAAAGTCACTCAGATGCTAAAATGTTGTTGGTTGGTATGTGTTAAAATGGTGTTGGTTGGTATGTGTTAAAATGTTAATGGTTGGTAACTGTTTATAAGTACCTCTAGACAACAAACCTAACCTAACTTAACCTAACCTAACCTAATCTAATCTAACCTAACCTAATCTAACCTAACCTAATCTAACATAACCTAACCTAACCAAACCTAACCTAATCTAACCTAACCTAACCTAACCTACTAACCACACCAAACCAAACCTACTAACCTAACCAAACCAAACCTAACCTAACCTCTAGACACACAACAAAACCATCGTACCTATACCACGGCATCAACAACACCATGGGTATTCTTGCATACAGCCCTAAAAGATAGTACGTGAAAGCCTATTGTTAAGTGTGGTTATCTTGAGGAGTGTGGATGTGTGTGTTTGGTTAATTAAGGGGAAAGTTTTGTGTTGTAAATCTGGAGCAACTGAATCCTCCAAACTATTCCAAGCAACAGAACACCATTATTATTGCTCTTCTGGTCGTGTTTCCTAGCATACTTTGGAGGAATCAAGGCACTCCAATGTACCAAAAAGTAATTACCACCTTAAGGGACCCTGTGATGTAGTCAGAAAATTGCAGATAAATGAGTCCTTCGATTATTGCCACGAAACACCACTTATAAGGAAAGAACTATAGTTTCGTGATATGGTCAGGGGAATCAGAAGCCTCCAATTTCCATACACGATCACAGGGTCCTTAAAGTGTGTGTGTGTGTGTGTGTGGAGAAGCATGTTTCGTGAATGTATGTAAAAGAGAATGTTACTTTAACCCTCTTTCTTTGTCAATCTTCCAAAACACATTCTCACTTCACACATACTTCCTCCCAGTCTCCCCTTTCTTCCTCTCCTCATACATTTCTTCTTTTCTTCCCTCTACCTCTAATTTGCCGCACATTCCTAGCTCTCTCTCTCTCTCTCTCCCTCCCTCCCTCTCTCTCTCTCTCTCTCTCTCTCTCTCTCTCTCTCTCTCTCTCTCTCTCTCTCTCTCCCCTCAGACATTCCTTTCGCCCTCCCATCCCCCTTACCTCCTCCTTCGCCCAAACTCTGTACCGATGCTGAGATAAAAAAGAGAAATATAGACAGGCAAAACTGGTAGTGAAGGGAAGGGGCAACACACACACACACACACACACACACACACACACACACACACTCACATACTCACACACACACACATACTCACACACACACACCTGGTAATATGCAGGAGTTTTGAATTGAACAGTGACGATTCGAAGTACTACACACACACACACACACACACACACACACACCTGGTAAATTGCAGGAGTTTTTGAATTGAACAGTGACATTTAGAAGTACACACACACACACACACACACACACACCACCCCCATTTACGACATTTTTTTCATCCCATACATTTACCATACACACAATGAATCCACACTTCTCATTCTATTCCCTTCTGTAATCTCGTTATTCTAAACCATTATAATTATAGTCGCATTTCGTTCTTCCTACTCCTCCTTCTACTTCCTCCTACTTTTTTCTCTCCCTCCCTCCTTTTTCTTCTTTTTGTTGACTTCTGTTTCTTCCCCTTTTCCCTAACCCTTCAACACTGGTTCCCCTCTTCACTTCCTATAACACACCATTTTTTACCCAGTTTTCCCCTCAGACTCCTCCCGCTAAATTACATATAGCATCTCTCTTTCCTGTCTACCTTCTTCACTCTCCCTCTCCCACTCTCTCTTTCTTGTCTTCCTTCCATCACTCTCTCTCTCTCTCTCTCTCTCTCTAAATTACACATATATAGCGTCTCTCTTCCTGTCTACCTTCCTTCACTCTCTCTCTCTCTCTCTCTCTCTCTCTCTCTCTCTCTAAATTACACATAGCGTCTCTCTTTCCTGTCTTCCTACCTTCTCTCTCTCTCTCTCTCTCTCTCTCTCTCTCTCTCTCTCTCTCTCTCTCTAAATTACACATAGCGTCTCTCTTTCCTGTCTTCCTTCCCCCCCCCCTCTCTCTCTCTCTCTCTCTCTCTCTCACACACACACACATACCACCACATGCAGTGAGATGTAAACAATCACTCAGCTTCTCTTCACCCAACAGACCCACGAACGTAAACAATGAGTTGATGTCGATGGTGAATCTCGCTTACGGTACTGTCTTTGAAAATGGTATAGTGTGGATGATGAGGGTGAATATAGTGAAGATGTGGGTGTATATAGTGAAGATGAGGGTGTATATAGTGAAGATGAGGGTGTATATAGGGAAGATCAGGGTGTATATAGTGTGGATGATGAGGGTGTATATAGTGAAGATGAGGGTGAATATAGTGAAGATGAGGGTGTATATAGTGAAGATGTGGGTGTATTAGTGAAGATGAGTGTATATAGTGAAGATAAGGGTGTATATAGTGAAGATGAGGGTGAATATAGTGAAGATGAGGGTGAATATAGTGAAGATGAGGGTGAATATAGTGAAGATGAGACACAGAAGATGTGAACTGTGGAACCCTGTGATGAAGTCAGAAAATTGAATGGTAAATGAGTCCTTCAAATATTGCCACGAACACACACACACACACACACCTATATGGAAGGAGCTTGTTTCGTGGCATGGTCAGGAGGAATCAGAAGCCTCCAATTTCCATACACGATCACAGGTCCCTAATGGAGGAACAGAAGAGGTGAAGAAAAATGAATGAATGAATGGAGGAGAAAATACGAGAGATGAGGAGAAAAATGAGGAGGATATATTATAATTACAAAGGAATACAAAGGAAGTACAGGCAACAGGATTAAGTAAAGCCACAATCAATTATCCACCGACACTTTCCATCCATCGTAGTAAATATCTTGGTAACAAAGAACAACACGTGTATGATTTTGCAGCACCTCATAATAATAATAATGATATCCACCGACACTTTCCATCCATCGTAGTAAATATCTTGGTAATAAAGAACAACACGTGTATGATTTTGCAGCACCTCATAATAATAATAATAATTGAGGGGGTCGAGTTGACGTAAGGTGTTGTTGTTGTATGTTTATATTTTTATATGATACTGATTTATTTGCACGATGGAAGGAAAGTGTCGGTGGTTATTTGATTGTGGCTGTACATACGTTAATCTAGACTATGTGTTTACTTAAGGAAAGGATAGATAAAGGACAAGAATGAGAAAGAGGAGGAGAAAAAGTTTGAGATGAGGAAGTAGAAGAGGGAATATGAGAGGATGCATGACGAAATAATTATAACATGAGGAGATGAATGGGTTAATGAGGGAGATGGGAGTTTGGATAAGGGTGTGTGTGTGTGTGTGTGTGTGTGTGTGTTTGTGTGTGTGTGTGTGTGTGTGTGTGTGTGTTTAATATGAATGAATGTGTGTATAAGGATATCTTTGTGTGTGTGTGTGTGTGTGTGTGTAATATGAATGACTGTGTGTATAAGGATATCTTTGTGTGTGTGCGTGTGTGTGTAAGGATATTTGTGTGTGTGTGTAATATGAATGAGTGTGTGTGTGTGTGTGTGTGTGATGTCCCGTGACTGCCAGTTAATGTATATGAGAGCCTTATAACGCAACAAGTGCCTTCCAACACCACTTTCCTCTTACTTATCTTATACCATCTTCAATTTTCTTTTCCCTTCCCCTTCTTTCCCTTGTCTCTCACTTATCCTCTTCACTTATCTTACCCTTCCCCTTTCCTCTTCTCTCACCCTTCCACTTTCCTCTTTTTCTCACTTATCTTTTACCCTCTTCTATTCTCTTTTCCCTTCCCCTTCTTTCCCTCGTCTCTTTTTTATGCTTCTCTCTTCCCTTCCCCTCCCCTCCCCTCACACTCCCTTCCTTCAAAACACTGCTTTCCATTACCCTACTCTCTCTCTCTCTCTCTCTCTCTCTCTCTCTCATCCACTCACTACCCTACTTCCCTTTTTATTCTCGCTCTTCTTTCCCCACCAAACCTAACATGTTTTCAAAAGTGTACTAATATATAACTTTTCTTAAACCAACACCTAAGACAATTTGTGTGATGGATTTCCACCTGCTTAGTTAATGAAGCTTAAAGAAAAAAATAAAAAAATAAAAAATAAACGTGAAAGTTGTTTTAAGGACCAAACCCCCAATCTCTAGACAAATATGAAAATTGTAAAGGTTGTCTGCTATATTATTTTGACTCTCCCATCCACAAATACACACCCATATCTTTACTCTCCCACCCACACCTTGCAATCCCTCTTCCACCCTCCCACCAACCCACCCACCCCTGTCCATCCCTCCTTTCACTCTCCCATTAACACACATGCACCCACCCACCCACCCTTGCCATCCCTCTCTTCACCCACCTACCCACCCACCAACACACACACACATCCCTCTCTTCACTCACCTACCCACCAACACACACACACACACACACCCACCCCTTGCTATCCCTCTCTTCACTCACCTACCCACCAACACACACCCACCCCTTGCTATCCCTCTCTTCACTCACCTACTCACCTACCCACCAACACACACCCACCCCTTGCTATCTCTCTCCCACCCACCCACCAACACACACACACACATCCCTCTCTCCACTCCCTCTCCCACCAACACACACACACACACCACAAGCCAACCCTCTCTTCATTCACTCACACACACCCATCCCTCCCTACATTCTCCCACCAACACACACACACCCACCTCAATCCACCCCTTCTCTTCACTCACTCACACACACCCATCCCTCTCTCCACTCTCCCACCAACACACACCCACTCAACCTTCTCTTCACTCACCCACACACATCCATCCCTCTCTACATTCTCCCTCCAACACACACACACACCCACCCCTTGCTATCCCCCTCTTCTACTCTCCCTCCAACACCACCCCCACACATCCCTCTCCCACCAACACACCCACCCACCCCTTCTCTTCACTCAGCCAACTATATATTCCTAATTACCTCTCACCATGTCCTACAAATCTTACCTTGCAGCGTCGTACCCACCATGCAGGCTTTATGTATGTATGTATGTGTGTGTGTGTGTCCTACCTACCCACGTGTGCTGTTCGTACTCTCCATGGCCTCTCGTACCGTACATACCCTACCTACCGTACGTACAGTCACGAGCACTTATAAGAATACAGTTTTAGTTGAACCTTTAAGCAGTCCAATTCACCAACGAACTAATTCCAATGAAGATCTTACCTATTATTGTGCATTTATTTACTGTCTCTATAGGTATTCGAAGCACACCTGAATACTTATTAGTGCTCGTGGCTGTACATGCATACATACGGTACAGTCGGCCTCAGTAATTCGTATACAACCACTGTGACATCAAGCTAGGGTTCGTGACAACTAGAAAATTTTGTACAGATAATTTTCCAAAGCCAAATTTTCTAGTAATGTTTATTTAACTAAAAACCCAGAATCAGTCAGCAGGTTGAGGTATAAAAAAAAAAAAAAAAAAAAAAAAAAAAATTCCTACAGCATGTGCAAAATAAAGACCCTATATATTTAATCAACGCTCCTGTGTACGAACTCCTGAGGCCGACTGTACTGTACATGTATCATACTGTACATCACTGGTCCGTAACTAATGGCTTTCAAGAGACTTCACACACGATTCACACAGACGAAGGATTTAGTTACGGTAATTATGTTGATCTTTCTTCGGTGGGTTGGGTGGGGTTGGGTTTGGTTTGGGTTGGGTCGGGAAGGGGTGGGTTGGGTTGGGTTGGGTCGGGTCAGGGAGGGTCGGGTCGCGTTGGGTTAGGTTGGGTTGGGTTGGGTTGGGTCGAGTTAGGTTAGGTTAGGTTAGGTTGGGTTAAGTTGGGTTGGGTTGGGTTGGGTTGGGTTGGGTTAGGTTGGGTCGGGTCGAGTTAGGTTGGGTTGGGTCGGGTCGAGTTAGGTTAGGTTGGGTCGGGTCGAGTTAGGTTGGGTCGGGTCGAGTTAGGTTAGGTTAGGTTTGGGTAGGGTTGGGAGGGTCAGGGAGGGTCAGGGAAGGTCAGGGAAGGTCAGGGAGGGGGGCGTGGTGAACTCATTTAGTGACGGTAAAGAAAAAGAAGAATAGGGAAGGGAGAGATGAAGCCGAGGTGTGAAGAATGTCAACAGTACAGTCATGAGCACAAATACGTGTTCAGGTGTGCTTCGAATACATAGACAGTAAATAAATACACAATAAAAAAAAAAAAAATTCAATGTACAATAAAAAAAATAAATTCAATGTAAGAGTGGTTCAATTTTTTTTTTCAATGTAAGAGAGGTTTCAATTTTTTTTTTTTTTTTTCAATGTAAGAGAGGTTTCAATTTTTTTTTTTTTTTTTTTCAATGTAAGAGAGGTTTCAATATATTTTTTTAATTTCAATGTAAGAGAGGTTTCAATACCTTTTTATATTTCAATGTAATACAGGTTTCAGTACTATTTGTGTCGACTATACATCCTATATTCAATTCAACACCTTAATTAATTCTACCTGTCCTGCCACCTCACAACACCTTAATTAATTCTACCTGTCCTGCTACCTCACAATACCTTAATTAATTCTACCTGTCCTACTACCTCACAATACCTTAATTAATTCTACCTGTCCTACCACCTCACAATACCTTAATTAATTCTACCTGTCCTACCACCGCACAACACCTTAATTAATTCTACCTGTACTACCACCTCACAACACCTTAATTAATTCTACCTGTCCTGCCACCGCACAACACCTTAATTAATTCTACCTGTTCTACCACCTCACAATACCTTAATTAATTCTACCTGTCCTACCACCTTATCATACCTTAATTAATTCTACCTGTCCTACCACCTCACAATACCTTAATTAATTCTACCTGTCCTACCACCTCACAATACCTTAATTAATTCTACCTGTCCTACTATCTCACAACACCTTAATTAATTCTACCTGTCCTACCACCTCACAAAAAACACCAATCTCTAATTATAATAGAATTTACAAAAAGAACACTGTGTACTTTACTATAGAAAATATAAATAAAATAATATATAACATTCTAACTCCCATACAAAAATACATAGGCTATACACTTTCACTACATTAATTTATCACATCACTACATCACCTTACATCACTACATCAATTTACCACATCACATCAATTTACATCACCTTACATCACAACATCAATTTACCACATCACATCACCTTACATCACCACATCAATTTACATCACCACATCCATCACCTTACCACATCAATTTATCACATCACATCACCTTACATCACCACATCAATTTACATCACCACATCCATCACCTTACCACATCAATTTATCACATCACATCACCTTACATCACCACATCACATCACCACATCCATCACCTTACCACATCAATTTAACACATCACATCACCACATCACATCACCTTACCACATCAATTCATCACGTCAATTTACCTTTGGGTGGGCGAGTCTTATGATATTGTTGTTGTTGTTGTGGTTGTTGTTGTGGTTGTTGTGGTGGGTGGCGGGGGTTGGTGGTGTCTTTGGTGGGGGTCGCCGCGCCCTTCACCCTTTTTTTACCCTTTTTGGCCGAGAAACACACCCCCAATAGACAACACCACCCCATGATGCTACTGAGGAAGGGGTGAAGAAGGGGTGAGGAAGGAATGACGAAGGCACTGAAGGAGGGGTGAGGAAGAAGTGAGGAAGGGGTGAGGAAGAAGGGGCTGAAGGAGGGGTGAGGAAGGGGTGATGAAGAAGTGAGGAAGGGGTGAGGAAGGCACTGAAGAAGGGGTGAGGAAGAAGTGAGAAAGGCACTGAGGAAGGCACTGAAGGAGGGGTGAGGAAGAAGGGGCTGAAGGAAGCGTAGGGCACATCCTTAAGGGGCTAGTATCATCCTTAAGGGTATAGTATGCTTTTGTTACATTGCAGCACCTTGATTCCTCCAAAGTATACCACGAAACAGGACCACATTCACAAAACTAACTCAGTCTCTTGTTGCCTGGATGATGGAAAAGTTTGGGGGAATAATTTTGCTTCGGATTTATCAACACTGTACCCTTATACCACCCCCTTAAGGACCCTATGATCGTGTATGAGAGTTGGAGGCTTTAGATTCCTCCTGTCTACACCACGAAACAAGCTCCTTTCATATTATAGGTGTGTGTGTGTGTGTGTTTCTTGGCAATATTTGAAGGACTCATATACCTTCAATTTTCTGACTACATCACACCCTGGGTCCCTTAAGTAATCCTTTCCTTGTCCCTTCCCTCGTCGATGGAGGACTCACACACGATAGAAACTTTATTTACAGTGTTATATAAAATCACAACTTTCACTATTTATTCATTTATTTATTTTTTCTAGTGAAGTCAATGATGGGACAAAATATTTATTCCCAGGCTTGATTCACATTATTTTCCTTTATTTTCGTTGTCTTGAGATGGAAACACAACCCTTAATTCACTTTTTGTTTAAAAAAAATAATAATAAAGAGCTGTAAAAACGTATGACAAAATGGATAATACTTTGTAGTGATAATAATTATGTAATGAAATAAATTAATAGTAATATGTAATAATTATGTAATGAAATAAATTAATAGTAATATGTAATAATTATGTAATGTAATAAGTTATAGAAATATGTAAAAATATGTAATGAAGCACGTAATTTATTTTAACACGTGATAATATTTTACTGAGTGACGAACAGTAGTAATTTGGAGGAATCTTTAACTCGTCAAATTGTCCCCCAAAACAAAAAATAATTCCCTTTAGTGACTTTACCGATGAAAGCCAGTAATGGAAGGGCGAGACACGATACACACACACCCACACTCCTCAATCCCTGGTGGGTAACTGGTGAGTCTCTGTCTGTGATCTTATGTTGTAGTAGTAGTAGTGGTGCCCTGGTGGTGGGTATGGGTACTTAACACTGTTGCCACATGCCCGCCTTCCCTCCCTCCCTCACGACACACACACACACACACACACACACTTCTCTTATTCTGGCATTAGCATCCCTATAACACACACACACTTCTCCTCTCATTCTAACTCTGGCATTAACATCTCGATAACACACACACACACACACACACACACACACACACACACACACTTTTCTCTTACTATGGCATTAGCATCCCTATAACACACACACACACACACTTCTCTTCTCATTCTGATTCTGGCATTAACATCTCTATAAAACACACACACACATGCACACTTCTCCTCTCATTCTAACTCTTGCATTAACATCTCGATAACACACACACACACACACACACACACACACACACACACACACACACTTCTCTTCTCATTCTGATTCTGGCATTAACATCTCTATAAAACACACACATACACACACACTTCTCTCATTCTGATTCTGGCATTAACATCTCTATAAAACACACACACACACACACACTTCTCCTCTCATTCTAACTCTGGCATTAACATCTCGATAACACACACACACACACACACACTTCTCCTCTCATTCTAACTCTTGCATTAACATCTCTATAAAACACACACTCACACACACACACACACATACATACTTCTCTTTTTATTCTGACTCTGGCATTAACATCTCTATAAAACACACACACACACACACACTTCTCTTATTCTGACTACAATAACATCTCGATAACACACACACACACACACATACATACTTCTCTTTTCATTCTGACTCTGGCATTAACATCTCTATAAAACACAAACACACACACACACACACTTCTCTCATTATGACTACAATAACATCTCGATAACACACACACACACACACACACACACACACACACACAATAAACTCAGAGTTCCTTATTCTAATTACAGAATTATATTACAGCATTTTAATATGATAAAAGTTATATTATTATATCTAACTGTCTGTTTATCTCTTTCAACAAAACAATAACAAAAAGAATAACTGAGAGTAAATCTTATACCGATCATAAAATAAATTTAAATAATACTTTGTGAGAATTGGTACCTTATGCAAGAACATTCATGGTACATACGATGGCGTGGTAATGGTACGATGACTCTATAGTTTTTTTTTTTTCCTACGGAGCTATTGTACCGGTACCACGCCATCGTATGCACCATGAATGTTCTTGAATATTTATGGTCCTTGAAACGAAATACAGTAGTCACACCAAGATATTTAAAGAAAACCAACTTTACCATAGAAAACTTACTTTATTTAAGGATTACTTATATATTGTGATAGTGAATTACTGTACTATTATTATTACTACTACTACACTTACACCTACGACTACTTCTACTACTACTACTACCGTGTCTGCAAAAGCCCCCAATCCCTTCCCACTTCCATTAATCCAAAAGCCCCCATCCCTTTCAACTTCCATCCCTCCCTGCCTCCAAAAATACCCCTCCTTCCTCTTTTCCCTGCCTCCCAAAATCACCCTTCCTTCCCCCTTCCATGCCTCCAAAACTCCCCTCCTTCCCCCCTTCCCTGCCTCCCAAACCCTCCCCCCTTCCCACCTTCCTTGTCTCCCAAAAACCCCATCCTTCCCCCCATCCCTGTCTTCAAGCCCTACCTCCCAAAACACCCCTCCTTCCCCCCTTCCCTGCCTCCCAAAACACCCCTCCTTCCTCCCTTCCCTGCCTCCCAAAACATCCCTCCTTCCCCCCTTCCCTACCTCCCAAAACCACCCTCCTTCCCCCCTTCCCTGCCTCCCAAAACCACCCTCCTTCCCCCCTTCCCTGTCTCCCAAAAACCCCCTCCTTCCCCCAATCCCTGTCTTCAAGCCCTACCTCCCAAAACACCCCTCCTTCCCTGCCTCCCAAAACACCCCTCCTTCCCCCCTTCCCTACCTCCCAAAACACCCCTCCTTCCCCCCTTCCCTGCCTCCCAAAACCACCCTCCTTCCCCCCTTCCCTGCCTCCCAAACTCCCTTCCCTCCCACTTGGACGCCCTGCCTGCCGTGGTGTAAACATTGTGGTCCCTTGGCACTTCCCTCAATGACAACACTACCCCCCCCACCCCCAATTCACCCCACACCTCTCCTTCCCTCCCTCCTCTACTCGGTTTCATCTTCTTTCCCCTCCTCCTCTCCTCTTCTTATCCCCTCTTCTCCCCTTCCCATCCCTATTTTATCCCGGGGGAGACAAGAAGAGGGAGAGAGGGGTGAGGGGGGGACAAGGAGATGGGGTTAATGGGTAGGGGAGACAAGGAGGGGAAAAGAGGGGGAAGGGAACAAGGAGAGGGGGTGTGGGGGGCAGGGAAAGACAAGGAGAGTGGGTGTGGGGGCAGGGAGAGACAAGGAGAAGAAAAGAGGGGTGAGGGGGAACAAGAAGAGGGGGGGTGTGGAGAAAGGGGGGGAACACCATACGTTACCACCTGGCACCGGAAGTATAGTTAGGGAGGGAGGGAGGAGAAGGGAGTGGAGTCAGGGGGGAGGGAGGGAGGGAGGAGAAGGGAGTGGAGTCAGGGGGGAGGGAGGGAGGGACGAGAGAGTGAGGGAGGAGGGAGGGAGGAGAGGAGAGGGGAGATGGGGGATATAGAAAGGTGATGTTGTTAGGCCCATCACCCCATCACAGTCACTCCCTCACCCCTTCTCCTATCCCTTCATTTTTTTTTATTCTTCTTTTCACCCCTCCAACCCCTCTCCCCCCCTCCCCTTTCCATCCCTTCAAATCTCCCCCTTTTCCCATACTCGTCACCCCACCCTCCCACTACTTCAAAGTAAGTGCCTCCTTTTCCTAACGTGGCCCACAAAGTGTTCTTGTTGGTGAGGGGGTCGGGAAGGGAGTAGTGAGGGGGTAGATAGGGTGGTAGTGAGGGGGTAGATAGGGTGGTAGTGAGGCGGTCGAGAAGGGAGTAGTGAGGGGGTAGATAGGGTGGTAGTGAGGGGGTAGATAGGGTGGTAGTGAGGGTGTAGATAGGGTGGTAGTGAGGGGGTAGATAGGGTGGTAGTGAGGGGTCGGGAAGGGAGTAGTGAGGGGGTAGATAGGGTGGTAGTAAGGGGGTAGATAGGGTGGTAGTGAGGGGGTAGATAGGGTGGTACTGAGGAGGTCGGGAAGGGAGTAGTGAGGGGGTAGATAGGGTGGTAGTGAGGGGGTAGATAGGGTGGTAGTGTGGGGTTCGGGAAGGGAGTAGTGAGGGGGTAGATAGGGTGGTAGTGAGGGGGTCGGGAAGGGAGTAGTGAGGGGGTAGATAGGGTGGTAGTGAGGGGGTAGATAGGGTGGTAGTGAGGGGGTTGACAGGGTGGTAGTGAGGGGGTAGATAGGGTGGTAGTGAGGGGGTAGATAGGGTGGCAGTGAGGGGGTAGATAGGGTGGTAGTGAGGGGGTAGATAGGGTGGTAGTGAGGGGTCGGGAAGGGAGTAGTGAGGGGGTAGATAGGGTGGTAGTGAGGGGTCGGGAAGGGAGTAGTGAGGGGGTAGATAGGGTGGTAGTGAGTGGGTAGATAGGGTGGTAATGAGGAGGTCGGGAAGGGAGTAGTGAGGGGGTAGATAGGGTGGTAGTGAGGGGGTAGATAGGGTGGTAGTGTGGGGGTCGGGAAGGGAGTAGTGAGGGGGTCGGGAATGGGGCTGGGTTTGTGGGTGGTGAAGGATGTAAACAGAAGGTGAATTTTAAGGAGAGGGAGAATATTTTACGAGACGAGTACATGTAGGGTTTGTCACATGCACGAACGTTTTGTCTTTTTCATTCGTTTCCCATCAGCGTAGATTGCTTTTTTCACAATCTCTTCCCCCGAGGACGGAGAAAAAGTGGGAAGGAGAGATAGAGAGACAGACAGAGAGACGAGACGGACAGAGATAGACAGACGAGACAGAGACACAACACAGAGAGACGAGACGGACAGAGATAGACAGACGATACAGACACAACACAGAGAGACGAGACAGACAGAGATAGACAGACGAGACAGAGACACAACACAGAGAGACGAGACAGACAGAGATAGACAGAGACACAACACAGAGAGACGAGACCGACAGAGATAGACAGACGAGACAGAGACACAACACAGAGACGAGACAGAGACACAACACAGAGAGACAGACAGAACAACCGGGAGACAGTAAGACTAAATTGTCAACGTTAACACAACCTGACCTTAACTCTGAATGGCTGTCTGGGTTTGCCTCGACAACAATGGCAGTAGAGATTACACATGTCCAACACCAAACATAGATTCCCAGGCTTATTGTTGTACAGAACGAGGAAGATGATAGCAATAATTTCAACCCCATGCTGACTCTCGTTAAAAGTTCTCTGTACCTCTCTCTCTCTCTCTCTTTTTTTTTCTCTCTCTCTCTTTCTTTCTTTCACTTTCTCTCTCTCTCTCTTTTCCTCTCTGTCTGTCTGTCTGTCTGTCTCTCTCTCTCTCTCTCTCTCTCTCTCTCTCTCTCTCTCTCTCTCTCTCTCTCTCTCTCTCTCTCTCTCTCTCTCTCTCTCTCTCTCTCTCTCTCTTTTCCTCTCTGTCTGTCTGTCTGTCTGTCTCTCTCTTTTCCTTTCTCCCTCTCTCTCTCTCTCTTTCTTTCACTTTCTCTCTCTCTCTCTTTTCCTCTCTGTCTGTCTGTCTGTCTCTCTCTCTCTCTCTTATCCCTTCTCCCTCTCTCTGTCACTACTCTCTCTCCTTCTTTCACATCCTCACTCTCTCTCTTTCTCTCTCTCACACACACACACACACACACACACACACCTCCTGTCAAAGAATATGATAAAGTAGTGTCCCCACAAGCACTCCTCATCAACTCCATGTTTTCTTATCGCTAACCATCGTATACATTAGTTTCCCCGTCAAGAAGGTACTCATGACAGTTTAGTGTGTGTGTGTGTGTGTGTGTGTGTGTGTGTGTGTGTGTGTGTGTGTGTGTGTGTGTGTGACAGGCCCCAATACTTCATTTTATTTTAACATCGATTACTTGCACAATCGGCAGTACACACACACACACACACACACACACCTCCCAACTCCTCGTAACAAACCAACCAACCAGCACACACACACACACATACACACACACACACACACACACCTCCCAACTCCTCGTAACAAACCAACCAGCCAGCACACACACACACACACACACACAACAACAACAACAACACACACACACACCTCCCAACTCCTCGTAACAAACCAGCCAGCCACCACACACACACACACACACACACAACAACAACAACAACAACACACACACACCTCCCAACTCCTTGTAACAAACCAACCAACAAGCACACACACACACACACATACACATACACACACACCTTCTAACCCCAAGAGGAGGTGCCCCTGACAGTCAACCCATGTTCAGACTCTAAAGATAGCTTTCTCTTGCTGTGGCTGAGGCAGGAACGGGCATCGGATAGCTGATAGATAAGCTATACTACACTGTCAGATAAGCTACACCAAGGAGCTATACTATACTGTCAGATAAGCTACACCAAGCTGCTGGATAAGCTTGATAACCCTCTAACCATATATATTCTATCTGAGGTCACACTACTAGGATAACGTTTTGTGTTCGTAAACTTTTATTTATTATTATTTTTTTTTTTTTTTTTTTTTTTTTTTTTATCACGACAAGGACTAAAACCAATAAAGACTCGTTTTTTCCACTGCTTTGAAAATGAGCCTGATTACTCTTGTGTGTGTGTGTGTGTGTGTGTGTTGGCTCATAACCCCTGTGTATGTGTGTGTGTGTGTGTGTGTGTGTGTGGTCCCTACTAACCCGTGGCCTTCGTTCCTTGCCACTATAAGCAAACCGAACACACACACACACACACACACACACACATACACACTCTCACCAATATATCTTTTCAAGGGATACATAATGATTGTGTTTTCCTCCGACACCACCAGCTCTAAGAACAGTCCCATTCCTCACACAGTTTCCTCCAGATTTTTGCTTTGCTTTTAAAAATTACATGATGTTTATAAGAAGACATGAGTGATAGACAGTACAGTAAACATACCTCACCAATCTAAAAATTCTCATGAGTTTGTTTATAAGAAGATAGGAGTGATAGATAGTACAGTTGGATACATGAATGGGTGGTACAGCCCAAGTGGAAAAATGGTCAATTTCTCCCAATATCAAATTCCTTAGTGCCAAATAGGAGACACCACCAGGGGCAGAAGTCAGTATTGAGGATGGTAATAAAAAGCAAGTACCTGATAATAGACACTGGTTACTCAAATGGGACAAGTATCTTTCACCTGGGCTGTACCACCCATTCATGTGTCCAACTGTACATACCTCACCAATCTAATAATTCTCATGAGTTTGTATATAAGAAGACATGAGTGATAAACAGCATATACCTCACCAATCTAAAAATTCTCATGAGTTTGTTTCTAACCTGTACACTCGCAATCCAAAATATGTATCCACTCTTGCTTCGAATAGCCTGATCGAGTATTAAGTGAGCTCAAGCAAATATAAAACAGGATAAACGTTGTAATTGGTTCACTAGTATGTCAAATGATTCGAAACTTCAACAAGACCTGGATACATATTTTGGATTGCGAGTGTACATGCAATTATACTCAGAGCACTACAAGGTTTAAGTTAATAATATATTCCATACACACATCCACTCTCACAATAACGAGTAATGAATTTATCAGTCGTTCATTAAGGGACCCTGTGTGTGATGTAGTCAGAGAATTGGAGTTATACGAGTCCTTTAAATATTGCCACGAAACACACACACACACACACACACACACCTATAGGGAAGGAGCTTGTTTCGTGGCATGGTCAGGAGGAATCAGAAGCCTCCCATTGTCATACACGATCACAGGGTCCTTAAGGGGGAAATTTTATGTTCGTAAATCTGGAGCAACTGAATCCTCCAAACAATTCCAAGTAACAGAACACCATTATTTTTGTTCATTTGGTCCTGTTTCCTGGCATACTTTGGAGGAATCAAGGCACTCCAATGTAACAAAAATGAATTATCCCCTTAAAGGCGTTGGGGCACTAGCTAGAGTTTGCTTCCTTGTGCCTGGCAGATGGTAAACACTAGGAGAAAATAAAAATGTTTTGTTGATTATATAGCTGGAGTCAATTATTATGTTTCTTAAGTGGTGAGGCTTGACAAAGGAATAAATATTTTACTCTTTTGTCGGGATTTCTTAGTAAAACTCAGAATTGGGCAGACTGAAGAGATGAGAAGGAATGGGATGGGAGAAGGAAAGGAAAGGACGGGAGGAGGGAAGTGAATGGGAGGGAAGGGAGAATAAGGGAAAGGAAGGGACGGGAGAAGAAGGGAAGTGAAGGGAGGGAAGTGACAGAAGAAGGGAAGGTGTGGGAAATGAAGGGAGGGAAGGGACAGAAGAAGGGAAGGTGTGGGAGAAGAAGGGAAATGAAGGGAGGAAGGGACGGGAAATGAAGGGAGGAAAGGGACGGGAGATGAAGGGAGGGGAAGAAAAGGGAGAAACTAGAAAGTGAAGGGAAAGGAAGTGGTGGGAGAAAAAGTGAAGTGAAGGGGAAGTCAGGGACGGGAGGAGAAGAGAAGGGAAGAGAAGGAATGGGAGAAGAAAAGAGATGGGACGGGAGAAGAAGGGAAGGAAAGGAAAGGGAAGGGACGGGAAGTGAAGGAAAGGGGAGGGATGGGACGGGAGAAGAAGGGAAGTGAAGGGAAAGGAAGAGAACGGGAGAAGAAAAGAGATGGGACGGGAAGGGACATGAAAGGAAGAGAAGGGAAAGGAAGAGAACGGGAGAAGAGAAGAGAAAGGAAGAGAAGGAACGGGAGAAGAAAAGAGATGGGGCGGGAAGGGACGTGAAGGGAAGGGAAGGGTACAGGGGTGTTGTGCAGTGTAGTGAATGAGGTATGGTTGGGTGTAAAGGCTCATCAACACTTAGGGAAGATCATCCTTTGTTTATTATCGTTTCTACTTATTAGCGTCGCGGGTGTAAGGTCTATGAGAACCATATTGTTAGTGTGGTTGTTGTCGTTGTTGCGGTTGTGGTTGTTGTGTTGTTGCGGTTGTGGTTGTGGTTGTTGTGGTTGTTGAGGTTGTGGTTTTTGTTGTTGTGGTTGTTGTTGTGTTGTTGTTGTTGTTGTCGTTGTGGTTGTTGTTGTTGTGGTTGTTGTTGTGGTTGTTGAGGTTGTTGGTTGTTGTTGTTGTTGTTGTTGTTCATGTTGCTGTTTCTTTGAGTGAATAGGATGAATTTTAATTCCTCCAAAATATGATTAGAAACAGACGATCTCGGTGTTACAAATAGGTCTTTCTGTTTCATGGCATCGTTTGGGGGGAATCAATGACTCCTCCCTTGTAATTCCTAAACATGAAACGACCCCCTCAAATTGAAGGGGAGGTTCTTTTGTAGGTAAATTAGAAAGTGGTCTGATTCCTCCTTAACTTTACCACAAAACAGATCCACTCTTAGTACCAATAAGGGGGTCTGTTTTCTGGTATTATTAGGAGGAATCAGTTAGCCTTCCAATTGACCAACAAAAGACAGAAAGGTTGGTATAGGCAGGAAGGCAGACAGGCAGACAGGTACCCGTTTCAGCATGTCTGTTTTCTGGTATTATTAGGAGGAATCAGTTGCCTTCCAATTGACCAAAAAGAGAACCTTCCTTTGACCGAATAGAGGAGCCATGGATAGACCAGTGATTCGGCCAAGGTGTCTGGTGGCGTTGACAGGATCATGTACACAGTTAATACCCAAAGTCTGTGTCGTATAACTTTGGTCCTCCCCCACCTTCCCTCCTTCAAACACATTCAGAAAACATTTTGACGGTTTTAGTGTGGGGTAATGTTGTAGTTGTTGTTGTTATTGTTATTATTGGAGTTTGTGGAGTTGGAGTTTGTTGTTGTTGTTGTTGTTGGAGGAGTTTTTTGTTGTTGTTGTTTCCAGCAGGTATAGGGTCATATCACAGGTTGGCAGGTAAGCAGACAGAATGGTTGGTATAGGTAGGCAGGCAGGCAGACAGACAGGCAGACAGAAAGGTTGGTATAGGCAGGCAGACAGACAGAAAGGCATCAGTTTCCAGCATGTATATAGTTTCATGTTTCATTGACGTTTCATCTGCCGTTCCTGGGAGATGTGACGTTCATTTCGACGTTCGTTTTACTATTTCAAGACACACATCTTTTTTTCGTGTCAAGGGACCCGGGTTGTGATGTAGTCAGAAAATTGGAAATAAATGAGTCCTTCATATATTGCCACGAAACACACACACCTACTGTATATGGAAGGAGCTTGTCTCGTGGCATAGTCTCATCAGGAGGAATCAGAAGCCTCCAATTCTCATACACGATCACAGGGTCCTTAATGATTTTCTTCGTGTACTTCCCATCAAGCATTTTGACCATTAATATCTTATCATTATTCATCCAGTGAACAGTACAGTAATGGGTGATAGTGGGTGCAGGGGATGGGTCTTCTGAGTGATGGGTGTGATGGGTGATAGTGGGTGCAGGGATGGGTTTTCTGAGTAATGGGTGATAGTGGAAACAGGTATGGGTCTTCTGAGTAATGGGTGATAGTGGGTGCAGGGATGGGTCTTCTGAGTAATGGGTGATAGTGGGTACAGGGATGGGTTTTCTGAGTAATGGGTGATAGTGGGTGAAGGGGATGGGTCTTCTGAGTAATGGGTGATAGTGGGTGCAGGGATGGGTTTTCTGAGTAATGGGTGATAGTGGAAACAGGTATGGGTCTTCTGAGTAATGGGTGATAGTGGGTACAGGGATGGGTCTTCTGAGTAATGGGTGATAGTGGGTGCAGGGATGGGTTTTCTGAGTAATGGGTGATAGTGGAAACAGGGATGGGTTTTCTGAGTAATGAGTGATAGTGGGTGAAGGGGATGGGTCTTCTGAGTAATGGGTGATAGTGGAAACAGGGATGGGTCTTCTGAGTAAATGGGTGATAGTGGGTGCAGGGATGGGTCTTCTGAGTAATGGGTGATAGTGGAAACAGGGATGGGTCTTCTGAGTAAATGGGTGATAGTGGGTGAAGGAGATAGTAGGTCTTGTGAGTGATGGGTGTAAAATTTGAGTGACGTGTGTATTTTCTCCTCTCGCTCTAATCTTCTCAAAACCCGTAATGTTGATATGGAAATAAACTTATATCTGACTGACTCTTAAAAGAAAATAATCATAAAAAATAAATAAAACAAGTGTATAAAATATCACAATAAAACATTATCTAATATTATTCTCTGTTCTATATGTCATTATTATTATTATTAATTATTTCTCTCATTTACCTTTACCCTCATCCTCACAATTCATTCTCATCACTCCAGGCTCACCACTCATGATCTCTCCTCACCCTCACAACTCGCCCTCACCACTCATGAACTCTCCTCACCCATTTTCCTCACCCTCACTCCACCCTCACCACTCATGAACTCTCCTCACCCCTCACCCTCACCATAACTCTTCGCCCTCACAACTCACCATCACCCCACTCCCTCACAACTCGCCCTCACCACTCATGATCTCTCCTCACCCATTTTCCTCACCCTCACCACTCATGAACTCCTCTAACCCCTTTCCACTATCTTCACCCCTCACTCTCACCATAACTCTTCGCCCTCACAACTCACCATCACCCCACTCCCTCACCATTACACTTCGCCCTCACCCCTCACCATAACTCTTCCCCCTCACCCCTCACCTTAACCTCTCCCCTCTTGCCAACCTCCGTGTTTAGCCTTCCTTTCTTTGTATCTGCTCACACAATTTGCATTTACCTCACCTCTCGAGCGTGTGTGTACAGTCGGAATCAAAAGTCGAGTCACACTTAGGGTAGAAGTTCAGTGTTGGAAAATCTGGAGCAAATGATTCCTCCAAACTATTCCAAGCAACAACAGAACACCATTATTTTTGTTCATCATCTGGTCCTGTTTCCTGGCATACTTTGGAGGAATCATGGCACTCCAATGTAACAAAAGTGAATTACCCATTTAAGGGGACAATTCACTTTTGTTACATTGGAGTGCCATGATTCCTCCAAAGTATAACAGGAAACAGAACCAAATGAACAAAAATAATGGTGTTCTGTTGTTGCTTGGAATAGTTTGGAGGAATCGGTTGCTCCAGAATTTACCAACACTGCACTTCCACCTTAAGGGACCCTGTGATCGTGAATGAGAATTGGAGGCTTCTGATTCCTCCTGACTATGCCACGAAACAAGCTCCTTCCATATAGGTGTGTGTGTGTGTGTGTGTGTGTGTCTGTGTGTGTGTGTGTGTGTGTGTGTGTGTTTCGTGGCAATTTTTGAAGGACTCATTTATCTCCAATTTTCTGACTACATCACACACAGGGTCCCTTAATTATTATTAGTAAGGTCACATAAATAATCGCTTCCCTTAATTGGTTTGTAATTAAAATGATAATCTGTCTAATTCTATAATCAACAATTTATCTATTCATTTATTTATTATTATTATTATTATTATTTTTTTATTTTTTTTTATTTTATTTTTTTTTCATTTTTCATTTTTTTTTTTTTTTTGAGGGTACTAATTTCTGTTCTAGAATCTCACATCAACCTTCACACCTCACAAGGATGATGGGAGGATAGGAATTAAGGAGGGAGGAAGGCAGGGAGGTAAGAATAAAGTAGAGGAAGAAAAAAGGAATGGAAAAATGTCAGGAAATAGCGTTCTCGGAAATAGCCTGAAAGTGTGTGTGTAAGTGTGTGTGTGTGTGTGTGTGTGTGTGTGTGTGTTTTTTTTTTTTTTTTTTGTGTGTGTGTGTTTGTGTGAGAGAGAGAGAGAGAGAGAGAGAGAGAGAGAGAGAGAGAGAGAGAGAGAGAGAGAGAGAGAGAGAGAGAGAGAGAGAGAGAGAGAGAGAGAGAGAGAGAGAGAGAGAGAGAGAGAGAGAGAGAGAGAGAGAGAAAGTGTGTGTGCGTATGTGTGTGTGTGTGTGTGAGAGAGAGAGAGAGAGAGAGAGAGAGAGAGAGAGAGAGAGAGAGAGAGAGAGAGAGAGAGAGAGAGAGAGAGAGAGAGAGAAAGGTGAAATTAGCTGTTGACTCACATATTCCCAAACAATCATCATAACTCACCACTCATAACTCACAACTCATAACCAATGTTGAAACTGTGTGCTATTAATACAGGTGTGTGTGTGTGTGTGTGTGTGTGTGTGTGTGTGTGTGTGTGTGTGTGTGTTGTACGGGGTGACACACAAACAGACACCCCCCTACTGGCCCTATACACACCACTCACATTCTGCCCACACCACTCAAACTCTCCCCACACCACTCAGACACTTCCCACACCACTCAGACACTCTCCACACCACTCATAATCTTTCCACACCACTCACACTCTCCCCACACCACTCAGACACTCTCCACACCACTCACACTCCCCACACCACTCACACACTCCCCCACAGCACTCACACTCTCTCCACACCACTCATACACTCCCCACACCACTCACACACTCCCCACATCACTCACACACTCCCCACACCACTCACACACTCCCCACACCACTCACACACTCTCCACACCACTCAAACTCTCCCCACTCCACTCACACACTCACCACACCACTCACACTCTCTCCACACCACTCACACACTCTCCACTCCACTCACACACTCACCACACCACTCACACACTCCTCACACCACTCACACACTCTTCCCACACCACTCACAAACTCACCACACCACTCACACTCTCCCCACACCACTCAGACACTCTCCACACCACTCACACACTCACCACACCTCATACACTCTCTCCACTCACACTCTCTCCACACCACTCACAAACTCTCTCTCACCTGTTGGTATACTTGGCTCCCTCACATTGCAACTCAAACACAAACAAATAAACACTGAGGAAAATAGGGAAAGGAAGGAAGGCAGGTAGGCAGGCAAACAGGCAGAAAGGTAGATTATAGGCAGAGTGGAAGGTAGATAGGTGGGTAGAATGGAAGGTAGATAGTTAGGTAAGCAAGCAAAAAGGAAGGTAGGTAGGCAGGCAAACAGGCAGAAATGTAGGTTATAGGCAGAATGGAAGGTAGATAGGTAGGCAGAATGGAAGGTAGATAGGCAGGAAAACGGCCAGAAAGGTAGACAGGTAGGTTATAGGCAGAATGGATGGTAGATAGGTAGGCAAGTAAGCAGAAAGGAAGGTAGGTAGGCAGGCAAACAGGCAGAATGGAAGGTAAGTAGGTAGGCAGGCAGGCAGGCAGATAGAAAATAAAGGAGGAAGGTAGGCAAGTAGGCAGATAGGTAGGTTATAGGCAGAATGGAAGGTAGGTAGGTAGGTAGGCAGATAGAAAAGAAAGGAGGAAGGCAAACAGGCAGTCAATCAGGCAGAAAGGAACATATGAGGAGGTAAGCTTAAAAGGCAGACCATGCAACAAACACACAGGCATGCACGAAGGCAGACAGATAATAATTAACTTCCTCACAGACTCAACAACAACAACAACAACATCAACAACACTCATGCAACACACCCACATTGCACAGCTGTAAATGAACCTCCACTTATAATGTCTGTCTGTACATTAATGCAAGCACTAAGCATGCATTCATTCAAGCGTGGAGGAAAGTCAGCGTGTCGTCAAGGAAGCAAGCAAGCAAAGGGAGAAAGCCATGAATACAGGTTACAGGTTAGAAAGTGCTAAGAGGTTGTAGTAAGGAGGAGAGGCTTAGAATTGTTGGTAGGAAGCGACGGTGCATGTGTGTGTGTGTGTGTGTGTGTGTGTGTGTGTGTGTGTGTGTGTGTGTGTGTGTGTGTGTGTGTGTGTGTGTGTGTGTGTGTGTGTGTGTGTGTGTGTGTGTAGGGAGACAGACAGCAAGCAAGCACGGAGGAAAAAGAATTAAGGAAAGGTTGGACAGTCCATGGAAGCGTGGTATAGGACTTAACCAGGGATGCCAAAACCCTTGAAATATTACCCCAAGTTATCCATCAATAAATTCTTCTCCATCTCATAATTATGGTGCTTTAATCTGTACTCTGTCTTGCTTATATTACCCACACATTAATAAGGGAACCCAAGTGAGACCTAACGAATATGGTGAGCAAAGAATTGAGAGATAAATGTTGTGTGTATAATTATGAGGAAAGAGGAAGGATTGAGGTAGATAGATGATGTGTATTTTAGGAAAGGAATCAAAGAATTGAAAGATGAATGTTGTGTGTATAATTATGAGGAAAGAGGAAGGATTGAGGTAGATAGATGATGTGTATTTTAGGAAAGGAAGTAAAGAATTGAGAGATAAATGTTATGAGGAAAGAGGAAGGATTGAGGTAGATAAATTATGTGTATTTTAGGAAAGGAATCAAAGAATTGAGAGATGAATGTTATGTATAAAATCATGAGGAAAGAGGAAGGATTGAGGTAGATAGATGATGTGTATTTTAGGAAAGGAATCAAAGAATTGAGAGATGAATGTTGTGTATATATCCATGAGGAAAGAGGAAGGATTGAGGTAGATAGACGATGTGTATTTTGAGAAAGGATGCATGCAGGTGGTGGAGCATGCAGACTGACCAAGAGACAAATATGGTAAGAAGGTCACATTGGAAGGCAAGACAAGTATATACAAAGTTACATAGAGTTAGTTATACAAGTCTTTATGATCCTAATGAGGTCTGATTTAAATATTAACTAATTACTGTAATATGAGGAAGGTGGAGACAGACAGACAGACAGACAGACATAGACAGAAAGAATGATAGGTAGTGAAAAAGACAGACAGGAAAGACAGATTGGCAAATAGGCATACAGTCAAGCTAAGAGGCAGACAGGTTAGCTAGGCAGGAAGGCAGGCAGACAGCTATATATAGGATTGACTTTAGGTTGGTTGGTTGGTTGGTATTAAGGCAGGAATTCTCACATTTCCTCCTCCTTTCCCAACACATATATATCATTGCTATATTTACATCAACACACACACACACACACACACACACACACACACACACACACACACAAACACACACACACACACACTTTTGGTTCGAGGTTAATTAAGAGGATTATTTGTTTAGGGGTGAAATTAAAAGCTACTGAATACTCCAACTTATAATATTTACGAGGCAACCTGGGTGTACCTATGAGTAAAGGAAAAAAACTTACACTCCATTCATTCCACTTACACTCCACTTACACCCCAGTTACCCCTACTCCACCTGGACTCCACCTCAATTTCCACCACAACTCCTTCCATTCCACCTACACACAAGTTATCCCAACCATTCCACCTCCTAACCCTCTCTCTCTCTCTCTCTCTCTCTCTCTCTCTCTGTTTCCACGTTGTCTCCTTCCACTTGAGACTGTCAGAGTTAGTGACGTAGGTAGTAGAGCAGCGGTGCCATATATAGTCCAATACAGGGACAGTCGAGCCTCTATTTACTTTCCCTCGTCTCTCTCAGTCCTGCCTCCTCTATTTCTGTTTACTTTCCCTCTTCTCTCTCAGTCCTGCCTCCTCCTTCCTCTATTTCTATTTACTTTCTCTCGTCTCTCTCAGTCCTGCCTCCTCCTTCCTCTATTTCTATTTACTTTTTCTCATCTCTCTCAGTCCTGCCTCCTCTATTTCTATTTACTTTCCCTCGTCTCTCTCAGTCCTGCCTCCTCCTTCCTCTATTTCTATTTACTTTTTCTCATCTCTCTTAGTCCTGCTTCCTCCGTTTTTATTTACTTTCCCTCTCGTATCCTTTTCCCTAATCCTCCATTTTCCTTCCTTTCTTAAATTGGAGATGGAGGAAAAGGTGGAGATGGAGGAAAAGGTGGAGATGGAGGAAAAGGTGGAGATGGAGGAAAAGGTGGAGATGGAGGGGGAGGTTGGAGATGGAGGGTGAGGTTGGAGATGGAGGGTGAGGTTGGAGATGGAGGGTGAGTGTGGAGATGGAGGGTGAGGGTTGAGATGGAGGAAAAGGTGGAGATGGAGGAAAAAGTGGAGATGGAGGAAAAAGTGGAGATGGAGGAAAAGGTGGAGATGGAGGGTGAGGGTGGAGATGGAGGGGGAGGGTGGAGATGGAGGGGGAGGGTGGAGATGGAGGAAAAGGTGGAGATGGAGGAAAAAGTGGAGATGGAGGAAAAGGTGGAGATGGAGGAAAAGATGGAGATGGAGGGTGAGGGTGGAGATAGAGGAAAAGGTGGAGATGCAGGAAAAGGTGGAGATGGAGGGGGAGGTTGGAGATGGAGGGTGAGGGTGGAGATGGAGGGTGAGGGTGGAGATGGAGGGTGAGGGTGGAGACACAGACAAATCCCCCCCAGACCACAACAGATATCAATGGCATCTTGGGTAGATCAAGTATATTCAGCTCTCCTTCCACCCACACTACACCCTCACCCACCCACACCCACACACACCCACACTACACCCTCACCCTCCCACACCACACACACCCACACTACACCCTCACCCTCCCACACCACACACACCCACACCCACTACCTACACCTTCACTCTCCCACACTCACACCCACACTACCTACACCCTCTTCCACACAACACCCATACTACCTACACCCTCTTCCACACCCACACCCACTACCTACACCCACACCCTCCCACACCCACACTACAATACAATCCCCCACACCTACTCTAGCTTCAACCTCACCTGGAGAAGGAAGGAAGGGAGAAGAAAGTGTGTGATGTAATGTATAAGATGAAGATAAATAGATAGATGAATAATTAGATAGATAGATAAATAGATAGATAAATAAATAGATAGATGAATAAATAGATAGATAGATAGATAAAGAGTCAACCAACCAACCAGCCAGTCAGCTAGTCAGGCAGTCAGTCAACCAGTTAACAAGTCAGCCAGTCACTCAACCAGTCAGTCAACCAGTCAACAAGTCAGTCAGCCAACCAGTCAGCCAGTCAGTCAACCAGCCAGTCAGCCAACCAGTCAGTCAGCCAACCATTCAGTCAACCAGTCAACCAGCCAACCAACCAGTCAGCCAGTCAGTCAACCAGTCAGCCAACCAGTCAACCAGCCAATCAAGTGGTCGTGAGAGATGCTTC
The DNA here is from genome assembly GCA_033782935.1 of Petrolisthes cinctipes. Lineage (NCBI taxonomy): Eukaryota > Metazoa > Arthropoda > Malacostraca > Decapoda > Porcellanidae > Petrolisthes > Petrolisthes cinctipes. Next base: position 11,365 of record JAWQEG010002085.1, on the reverse strand, counting down.
ATGGTATCTGAACAAATCACATTCATCATACCGAATCCGTCCCTGGCAGAGCTAGTGTGTGTTGGTGTAATGAGGCCATTTCTCTTCACTCGTATCTGCTTTCATTACATCTCGTGCTATATTATGAAGGGATGGGTTGGTTGTCTGTCTATATGGGGAGGTGATCAGTGGTGGGACGGATGGGGAAGGTAGGGGAATTTAAAGGGGAAGGGGGATGAGTTTAAAGAAGGGGGGAGGCAGGGGAATTTAAAGAAGGGGAGGGGGATGAGTTTAAAGAAGGGGGGAGGCAGGGGAATTTATAGAAGGGGGAAGGTAGGGGAATTTAAAGAAGGGGGGAGGTAGGGGTATTTAAAGAAGGGGGGAGGGGGATGAGTTTAAAGAAGGGGGGAAGGGGATGAGTTTAAAGAAGGAGATGGGAGGTAGGGGGATTTAAAGAAGGAGGGGGAGGCAGGGGAATTTAAAGGAGGGGGGAGGTAGGGGTATTTAAAGAAGGGGGAGGCAGGGGAATTTAAAGAAGGGGGGAGGCAGGGGAATTTAAAGAAGGGGGGGAGGTAGGGGTATTTAAAGAAGGGGGGGTAGGGGTATTTAAAGAAGGGGGAGGGGGAGGCAGGGGATTTAAAGAAGGGGGGAGGCAGGGGAATTTAAAGAAGGGGGAAGGTAGGGGTATTTAAAGAAGGGGGGAGGCAGGGGAATTTAAATAAGGGGGGAGGCAGGGGAATTTAAAGAAGGGGAGGTAGGGGAATTTAAAGAAGGGGGAGACAGGGGGATTTATAGAAGGGGGGAGGGGGATGAAGTTTGAGGGGGAGTGTATTTTCAGGGAGGAGTGAATTTAAGGGGGAGTGAATTACCCCCCCCTCCTCCTCTCCCCACACTCTTCGCTACCACCCCCCACACCTCCTCTTCCCACACTTTTCCCTACCCTCCTCCTCTCCCCACACTCTTTCTTCTCTGCCTTCCTCCTCTCCCCCACACTCTTCCCTACCTTCCTCCTCTCCCCCACACTCTTCTCTACCCTCCTCCTCTCCACCACACTCTTTCTTCCCTACCTTCCTCCTCTCCCCCACACTCTTCCCCCCTACCCTCCTCCTCTCCACCACACTCTTTCTTCTCTACCTTCCTCCTCTCCCCACACTCTTCTCCCCTACCCTCCTCCTTCCCCCCCCCCACAACTCTTCCCTACCCTCCTCCTACTCCCCCCCCACACTCTTCTCTACCCTCCTCCTTTCTTCCCTCTTCCCTCCTCCTTTCCCCCCCCCCCACCCCTCCTTTCTTCCCTCCACCTTCACTTTAACGATCGGAGCACGAAGCAAAATTTCTTCATTAGAGTGTGTAAGGGCAGGGAGAGCAGAACTTAGTCACGAACTGGTCCATGTAGGGAAGGTGTGGTAATGTGACGACAGGTGTGGGAAATAAGGTGTGGTAGGGTGAAGAGAGGTGTGGTATGGTGAAGACAGGTGTGGTAGGGTGACGAGAGGTGTGGTATGGTGAAGACAGGTGTGGTAGGGTGAAGACAGGTGTGGTATTGTGGAAACAGGTGTGGTATGGGGATGACAGGTGTGGGAAGACAGGTGTGGTATTGTGAAGACAGGTGTGTTATTTTGGAAACAGGTGTGGTATTTTGGAAACAGGTGTGGTATTTTGGAAACAGGTGTGTTATTTTGGAAACAGGTGTGGTATTTTGGAGACAGATGTGGTAGTGGAGGTTATGGAATGATAATGGTGGGGTGGGGGTGTGGGGGGTATTTTACATGGGTAGTGAAAAAGGGGGTAATAAATGGGGGGAGGGGGGGCGTGGGGAGTATTTTACATGGGTAGTGAAATGGGGGGGGAGGGGTGCGTGGGGGGTTTTATATGGGTAGTGGAAAAGGGGGGAGGGGTTTTTTGTTTATGGGTTTTATATGGTTGTGGAAAGAGGGGTAATGAAGGGGGGGGGGAGGGGGGCGTGGGTTTTTTTTATATGGGTAGTGAAATGGGGAGGGGGGAGGGAGGGAAGGTGAAGAGAAACTATCATGGCTCACTAAGATAAGGCAGGACAGTAGGGTCGGATTGGGGGTCATGGCCTCATCACACACACCATTACTCACACACACACACCTCCTCTCTATCTCTCACACACACACACACACGCCTCCTCTCTCTCTTTCTCTCACACACTCACGCACACACCTGTCACCCCCCCCCCCCCCCCTCTCTCTCTCTCTCTTACACACACATACACCTGTCACCCCCCCCCCCCCTCCTCTCTCTCTCTCTCTCTCTCTCACACACACACACATTGAGGTCTGTATTTTTTTTTTTTTTTTTTTATATGTTCCGACACTGGACATAGGCTTAATCAAGCCCGTTACCGTGGCCCAGGTCAACTGCTGCTCATACACACACGTCACGACTTCCGAACTGGTACCCAGCCACAGAGGGAGGGAAGTGAGGGTTATTCCCAAATACTGCAGCTGTTATGGTACCAGTGAGGGTGTTTTACGACGTTCGGTGGCCTTATAGTTTGTGCCTCAAACTCAAATCGGAAGAGTAAATATTCTCAGGCCCTCACCTGAGAGGATCGATCTCCCGACCTCTAGGATATGAGTCCAGAACACTAACCACTCGGCCACCTCCCCGAGTGGTTAGGCAATTTTTTTAGTAATCAGTAACCCTCAAAGTTATCAACATTAGAGTCTCCCCAAAACGAGGAAGGAAAGGAATATATGGGATCTCTTTATTCATGTTAAATCCTTTATTGAAATGGACTGCAGGGGATCGTACAGTGTTGGCAAATCTGGAGCAACTGATTCCTCCAAACTACTCCAAGCAACAGAACACCATTATTTTTGTTTACCTGGTCCTGTTTCCTGGCATACTTTGGAGGAATCATGGCACTCCAAGCAACAGAACACCATTATTTTTCTTCATTTGGTCTCGTTTCCTGGCATACTTTGGAGGAATCATGGCACTCCAATGTATGTACCAATAGTATACACACTCCCCTTAAAGGATTACGATAATATTTCTCTCTTATGGATGACGGCCCAGATCTGTCAGGACCCGTAAACCCAACCCCGACCCTCTGACCTCGGGAATTTCAGCACCTTATGTTGTCCAAGACCCCCTCTCTCTATTGTGTGTATATCATTCTGTGCCTTCTTCATCCCCTCCTGCTGTCCCTTCTCTATCCCCTCCTGCTGTCCCTTCTCTATCCCCTCCTTCTCTCTCTCTCTCTCTCTCTCTCTCTCTCTCTTTTCTTCTTCCACCTCCTCCTTCTGTCCCTTCTCTATCCCCTCCTGCAAATCCTCCTCCAACCCCTCCTTCTCTCTCTCTCTCTCTCTTTTCTCCTTCCACCTCCTCCTTCTGTCCTTTCTCTACCCCATCCTATAAAATATTCTCCATCCCCTCCTTCTGTCCCTCTTCCAGTCCTTCCTCCAACTCATTCTCCAAGCCCTGATCCATCCCCTTTCCAGTCAATCCTCCATCCCCTTTCCAGTCAATCCTACAACCCCACGATCCATCCCCTTTCCAGTCAATCCTACAACCCCACGATCCATCCCCTTTCCAGTCAATCCTTCATCCCTTTCCAGTCAATCCTACAACCCCACGATCCAATTCCTTTCCAGTCAATCCTCCATGCCCCTACAACCCTAGCTGCTCTCCCAGCCTGGACTCCCCACTGTGAGAGGCAGGAGTGAGAAACATGTGTACCATCGCCTCACAACACCACACACTGTACCCAACACCAGGGGGCATCAGAGGAATGTTAGTACTCCCCAACCACACTTTTTGTTCCTTCTATTCTCACTCCTTCAGCCCCTCCTTCTGTCCCCTTCTCTACCCTCTCCTTCTGTCCCTTCTATACCCACTCCTTCTGTCCCTTCTCTATCCACTTCTTCTGTCCCTTCTATACCCTCTCCTTCTGTCCCTTCTATACCCTCTCCTTCTGTCCCTTCTATACCCTCTCCTTCTGTCCCTTCTCTACCCTCTTCTTCTGTCCCTTCTATACCCACTTCTGTCCCTTCTATACCCTCTCCTTCTGTCCCTTCTATACCCTCTCCTTCTGTCCCTTCCATACCCTCTCCTTCTGTCCCTTCTATACCCTCTCCTTCTGTCCCTTCTATACCCTCTCCTTCTGTCCCTTCTATACCCTCTCCTTCTGTCCCTTCTATACCCTCTTCCTTCTGTCCCTTCTATACCCTCTCCTTCTGTCCCTTCTCTTGCCCCTCCTTCTGTCCCTTCTCTAGCTCCTTCTGCAACACGTTCTTCAGCCCCTCCTTCTGTCCCTTCTCTAGCCACTCCTTCTGTCCCTTCTATACCCACTTCTGTCCATTCTATACCCTCTCCTGCAACACCTTCTTCAGCCCCTCCTTCTCTATCCACTCCTTCTGTTCCTTCTATACCCACTCCTTCTGTCCCTTCTATACCCACTCCTTCTGTCCCTTCTCTTGCCACTCCTTCTGTCCCTTCTATACCCACTCCTTCTGTCCCTTCTCTTGCCCCTTCTGCAAAACCTTCTTCAGTATACAGTTGTGACACAGGAATTCGAGGTACCGTACAGCCCTTTTATAAGTATTTATCAAGAATTTATGAAGGTATAGGAATGAGTGGTGTCGTGTGCCAACCAACCAACCAACTCCCCCAGTGTTGTTTATCTTCAACACCCACACGACTCAGGGCAACAATTTACGACAAGAGGGTTACGAGAGCCAGAGAAGTGTGTCTCGGTCGTAACCAGGGTAGTTATGGAGGGAGTGAAAGGGGACATTACTTACAAATCATGCTCTCCTGTTTTTCATACCTCACCACGTCAAAGTTTCCCTCACCTTCCCAACTTATTTCCTATTAGTAAGAAAGAGGTTGTGTGTTTCCAAGTACAGTTTGGAAGAATCACAAGCCCACCGATTCACCAACAACAACAACAACAACAACAAGAGTCTGAATTATATTTATGGTACCCTCCTGTGATATAGTAGTCAGAAAATTGGAAATAAGTGAGTCCTTCAAATATCACCACGAAACACACACACACACCTATAGTGAAGGAGCTTGTTTCGTGGCATGGTCAGGAGGAATCAGAAGGCTCCTATTTTCATACACGTTCACAGGGTCAATAAACAGAAGGGTCCAAGTCCACCTCTCTTCTCGTGCTCAAAAAAAATTCACGTCAGGAATAAAATGGGGCATGATAAGCGTCACAGCAGCTGTCAGGATGCAAGCAGGAGACTGACAGGTTGAGAGGCTGGCTGACTGCATGAAGCTGACGCGGAACTATACTCCATTTCTATCTGATTTTGTGTGTGTGTGTGTGTTGTGTGTAACTTGCATGGTGAAAGTGTACAGTCATGGTTTAAAGTCCTGCAACCTGGTGAATGAATAAAAGCGAGCCGTTTGATTGAATCTTATGAACCAATATTGCAGAGACCAACACCTATTGTTTCGGATCATTTTTCGAAGCCATCTCATTGGAAGGTGTTGCAGGACTATTGACCATGACTGTACCTGCTCTCTCATTAAATATCTTTGCTTTTTCGAAATATTATCAAGGTGTTGTTGAAGTTTGGATTCATGTGACATACCAATGAACCAATTACAACACTTATCCTACTCTTACACTATCTCAAGACTTACTGCAACTCCATTAATTAAGGGGATAGTATACTTTTGGTACATTGGAGTGCCTTGATTCCTCCAAACTATGCCAGGAAACAGGACCAGATGGACAAATATAATGGTGTCCTGTTGCTTGGAATAGTTTGGAGGAATCATTTGCTCCAGATTTACCACCAGTGTACTACCCCCTTAAAGACCCTGTGATTGTGTATGAGTCTTGGTGGCTTCTGATTCCTCCTAACTATGCCACGAAACAAGCTCCTTCAATATAGGTGTGTGTGTTTCGTGGCAATGATTGAAGGACTCACTAACTTCCCAATTTTCTGACTACATGATACACACATAGATACTTATTATGGTTGGTGAGTGTTTATATCTATTGTATTCCTTCCTTATCTATATTGACAGGTACCCATACACTCGCAATCCAAAATATGTATCCAGGTCTTGTTGTTGAAGTTTCGAATCATTTGACATACTAGTGAACCAATTACAACTCTCATCCTGTTTCATATTGTATCCAGGTCTTGTTGTTGAAGTTTCGAATCATTTGACATACTAGTGAACCAATTACAACGCTTATCCTGTTTCATATATGCTTGAACTCGCTTAATACTCGATCAGACTATTCGAAGCAAGCCTGGATACATATTTTGGATTGATAGTGTACAGTCACGAGCACTAATAAGTATATACAGCTTTGGTTGAAGCTTTAAACAGTCCAATTCACCAACGAAATAATTCCAATGGAGATCTTTTGTATATTGTGCATTTATTTATTTATTGTCTCTAGGTATTCGAAGCACACCTGTATGCTTATTAGTGCTCGTGACTGTACACTCTCAATCCAAAATATGTATCCAGGCTTGCTTCGAATAGCCTGATCGAATATTAAGCGAGTTCAAGCAAATATGAAACAGGATAAGCGTTGTAATTGGTTCACTAGTATGTCAAATGATTCGAAACCTTCAACAACAAGACCTGGATACAAATTTTTGGATTGCGAGTGTACAATAAATATTAATTCATAGTAAGGATGTACAGTCGTGGCATATAGTCCTTGACCAGGATGTAAAGGGAAGTCTGTTCAAGGACTATGTGCCTCGACTGTACACGACAAGGCAATGAATTTCTCAAGCTAATAATACAACCCAGTGTCTGTGGTAAATCCCCCCCCCCCCCCGCCCCCCCCCATTCACCCCCTCTTACCACCCTCAGCTTGGTGTGCTTGGTAAGGTACTGTACCCTGTCAGCTCCCCCCCCACCCCACCCCCTACTGCCCCTCCCCTCCCCCCCAAACATGCACAGAATTCAGACAGGCGGGTAATGAGGTCGGAGGTCAGTTTTGAGAGAGAGAGAGAGAGGAGAGAGAGAGAGAGAGAGAGAGAGAGAGAGAGAGAGAGAGAGAGAGAGAGAGTAATAATAGTAGTAGTAGTAGAGAGAGAATAAGCATAGTAATAATAGGTAATAGTAGAGAGAGAGAGAGAGAGAGGAGAGAGAGAGAGAGAGAGAGAGAGAGAGAGAGAATAAACATAGTTATAATAGTAGTAGTAGTAGTAGAGAGAGAGAATAAGCATAGTAATAATAGTATAGTAATAGTAGTAGTAGTAGTAGTAGAAGAGAGAGAGAGAGTATAGTAATAATAGTAGCAGTAAGAGAGAGAGAGAGAGAGAGAGAGAGAGAGAGAGAGAGAGAGAGAGAGAGAGAGAGAGAGAATAAGCATAGTAATAGAGGTTGAGTGCATCACAGAACACATTTAACACTGTAAAACTTATCTTAACTTAATGTGTGTGGGTCGACCCCCTCCCCTTCGTCTAAACCCAGGACATAATATATTATTCTCTCCTGAGGTCATATATCTGTCCCATTGTTTACGTGTCCTAAAAGGTGGACAGTGTGTGTGTGTGTGTGTGTCTCTCTCTTCTCTCTCTCTCTTACTGCTACTATTATTACTATACTCACTCCTCTCTCTCTCTCTCTCTCTCTCCTACTACTACTATTATTACTATACTCTCTCTCTCTCTCTCTCTCTCCTACTACTACTATTATTACTATACTCTCTCTCTCTCTCTCTCTCTCTCTCTCTCTCTCCTACTACTACTATTATTACTATACTCTCTCTCTCTCTCTCTCTCTCTCTCTCTCTCCTACTACTACTATTATTACTATACTCACTCTCTCTCTCTCTCTCCTACTACTACTATTATTACTATACTCACTCTCTTCTCTCTGTGTGTGTGTGTGTGTGTGTTTATCTGGACTGTGGGTGGGAGGGGGGGGGGTATACAGTCGGTGGCAAAAGTCCTCTCGTTAAGTCATCAAGTATTAATATGAAAATTTATTATAAGCTCCACAGTCTCGTAAACTCAAAAACCAGAATAGTTTATCTAATTTGTCGTCTAGATATTGTAAATGTGAGTTGGTGAATGTGTTTGTTTGATTATTATTATTATTACTATTATTATTGTTATTATTATCATTATTGTTATTATTATCATTATTGTTATTATTATTATTATTATTATTATTATTATTATTATTATTATTATTATTGTTATTATCATTATTATTATTATTTTTGTTATTATTATTATCATTATTGTTATTATTATTATCATCATTATTGTTATTATTATTATTATTATTATTGTTATTATTATTATTATTACTATTATTATTATTATTATTGTTATTATTATTATTATTAGCCTCTATGTCATTCTTCAAGACGCTCTGAGTGAGATGACATGATTTATACCACTGACTGTACACACCCATCACCCAGCTACACTTCAAACATATACAACAAGTCACCTCTTAATGGCATTGGTTTATTTGGTTCATCTCACCTTCTTATAGAGCCAGATGTGGGCGAGTGGAGACGTGTGTGTGTGTGTGTGTGTGTGTGTGTGTGTGTGTGTGTGTGTGTGTGTGTGTGTGTGTGTGTTGACAGAAAGCATAAATGGGTGCACTTACACACACACACATACCATATATACAAAGTTAAATGGGTACATACACTCATATATACATACATACACTCATATAATACACACATACATGCACACACACATACACACAAAGCTACATACACTCATATATATACACACACACTCATATATACATACATACACACAAAGCTAACTGGTACATACAAACATATATACACACATACATACACTCACACACACACACATATATACATACATACATACAAAAGCTAAATGGGTACATACATTCACATATACACATGCATACACACACTTATATACTTACACACGGGTATAAACAGTATGTACAGTACTTATGACTACATACATACACATACACACACATACCATGCACACAGATATATACATACACTCAGGTATATATATATGTACACATCACTACATACATACATAAAGTTAAAGAGAGCCAGACACCGAAAAACATACACACAGGTATATATATGTACACATCACTACATACATAGACACACACACACACATACATACATACAGTTAAAGAGAACCAGACACCGAGAAACATGTGAAAAAGGAACCGAAGTTATGGGAAGAATGAGACGAGTTTAAGTTACGAGTGTAATTTAAAAAGGGTAACTTAAAAAGACCCTGTGATGTAGTCAGAAAATTGGAGGTAAACGAGTCCTTCAAATATTGCCACGAAACACACACACACACCTATATGGAAGGAGCTTGTTTCGTGGCATAGTCAGGAGGAATCAGAAGTCCCCATTTCTTCTTGTACACGTTCACAGGGTCCTTAATTAAAGGGGTGTAATTTAAGAATGTTATGGAATGTAAGAGAGGAGAGTGAACCTTAAGGACCCTGTGTGTATCGTGTATGAAAACTAGAGGCTTCTGATTCCTCCTGACCATGGCCACGAAACAAGCTCCTTCAATATAGGTGTGTGTGTTTCGTGGCAATATTTGAAGGGACTCACCCACCTCCAATTTTCTTACAACATCAAGGGGGAAGTACAGTGTTGGTAAATCAGGAGCAAATGATTCCTCCAAACTATTCCAAGCAACACCAGAACACCATTATTTTAGTTCATCTGGTCCTGTTTCCTGGCATACTTTGGAGGAATCAAGGCACTCCAATGTACTAAAAGAGAATTAATTACTCCCTTTATTATCTTCTTACCTTTCGTAGTATTTATGGTTTTGATGGTAGTGGAGGTATTGAAGTTATTAACCATAGAAGTAGTAGTAGTAGTATTGGTGTTGATGGTAGTAATGGTCTTGGTAGTGGAGGGGGTAGTAGTAGTGGAGGGGGTAGTAGTGGAAGGGGTGGAAGTTCTATGGTTGGATACAGGAGTCATCAGTGCTTTTAAAAGTTTCATGGCTCACTGTTAAACTTTCATGGTTTGTGGTTAAACTTTTCTGGTTTCTGCAGTTAAAAGTTTATGGTTCTTTGATTATAATTCATTTCTGGTTAAACATTTTGTGGTTTCTGGTTAAATATTTGTGTTTTTTGGTTAAATATTTGTGATTTCTGGTTAAGGGTTTTTTTTTTTTTTTTTTTTTTTTTATGTTTGTGTTTTGTGGTTAAACGTTTGTAATTTCTCTAGTTCAATGTTTATGACTCTTCCTCAAACGTTCATGATTTCTTACTCAACGTTTCTGACTCCTGTATGACCTAATGTATCGACACTCCCCCGACAAGTGACTAAGATGATATAATACCGTGTTAAAAGGGAAGTTTTGTGTTGGTAAATCTGGAGCAACTGAATCCTCCAAACTATTCCAAGCAACAGACCACCATTATTTTTGCTCTTCTGATCATATTTCCTGGCATACTTTGGAGGAATCAAGGCACTCCAATGTAACAAAAAAGTATTACCACCTTAAGGGGAGGTTTTCGTGTTTGTGAATTGTAAGGTTTGTGATTCCTTCAAAGTATGCCATGAAACAGATCCCCTATTCGTACCAAATGAGCGTGTCTGTTTCCTGGTAGAGTTAGGAGGAATCAGTAGCCTTCCAATTTACCAACATGAGAATCTCCCCTTTAAGACGTTAACATAATAATATAGAGGGATAAAATGATGGCGTGTGTTGAACCGTGTAGGAGATAAAATATGTGTGTGTCGAGGGTGTAAACATTAGCACTGGTGATGAAATAATAGTGTGTGTTGAACCGTGTATGAGATAAAATATATATGTGTGTCGAGGGTGTAAACATTAGTACTGGTGATGAAATAATAGTGTGTGTTGAACCGTGTAAGAGATAAAATATGTGTCGAGGGTGTAAACATTAGTACTAAATTGATATGATAGTGTGTGTTGAACAGTGTAAGAGACAAAACATATATGTGTCGAGGGTGTAAGAGATAAATATAGGTCGAGGGTGTAAACATTAGTACTGGTGATGAAATGATAGTGTGTGTTGAACCGTGTAAGAGATAAAACATATATGTGTCCAGGTTGTAAACATGAGCACTGGTGGTGGTAGAGTGAGGGAGACAAGGAGGCTTTCAAGGGTCATTTACTGTGTTTATTGGTGTGTGTGTGTGTGTGTGTGTGTGTGTGTGTGTGTGTGTGTGTGTGTGGTGAGGTAGGGAGAGGGAGTGCCTGTTGTGTATTTTCTGTCTGTCTGTCTCTATTTGTCTGCCTGTCTGTTTCTCTCTCTCTGCCTGTTTCCCTATCTGTCTGTTTCTCTGCCAGTTTGTTTGTCTATCTGTTTCTGTCTGTCTGTTTCTCCGTATCTGTCTGTTTCCCTATCTGTCTGTCTGTTTCTCTGCCTCTGTCTGTTTCTCTCTCTGTCTATT
>JAWQEG010002084.1:0-206376 GCA_033782935.1 Petrolisthes cinctipes | reverse complement strand
ATTTGGTCCTGTTTCCTGGCATATATACTTTGGAGGAATCAAGGCACTCCAATGTAACCAAAGTGAATTACCACCTTAAGGGGGTGCGTGAGTAGGGGACAGGCTTGGGGGGGGGGCGACTGGGGGGGGGTGCGGAAATAGGGGGACAGACTTGGAGTGGGTAGAAAGCCTGTCCCATATTCCCTTACCCGCCTAACCCCGCCCCCCCCCCCAAGCCTGTTCCCCTACCCCCGCACCCCCCCAAGCCTGTCCCCCTATTCACGCACCCCCTTAATTAAGTACCCTGTGATCGTGTGTAAGACTTGCATGGTGGCTTCTGATTCCTCCTCAATGTGCCACAAAACAAACAAACTCCTTCAATATTGGTGGCGTTTATAATTATGTTTGAATACCTCACTGACCTCCAATTATTTTCTGACCTACAACACGGGGTCCCTTAATTAATTATGTTCAGTTGAAGACAATGATTAGTAAACCTTTCTGAAACAGGTAGTGAAATTAATTACATCTATAGGGTACCAGAAGAGTTCATGTACTAAGTAATGTAATGCATTTATTATTATTATTATTATTATTATTATTATTTATGATTATACCATACCATATTTTCCACCCTCCCCCCTCCCTTGTCTTCCTTCTTTTCTCAGTCCCTTCTTTCCTTCCTTCCCTTTATTATATCTTTCTCCCCCGATTCCTTCTGTGTACGGTATTCTATCTCTTTGCAATTCAAACCTCTATAGTGCAGGAACCCTCTCCCCATCACCCCTCATTATTAGATAGTATTAATAATACATGTATATATTTTATTTCATATTTTTTTAGGTACCGTACAGTATACCTTTTGTATTTGGACGTGTATGTATGTGTGTGTGTTGTGTGTGTGTGTGTGTGTATGTGTGTGTGTGTGTGTGTGTCTGTGTGTGTATGTGTGTGTCTGTGTGTGTGTGTGTGTGTATGTGTGTGTGTGTGTGTCTGTCTGTGTGTGTGTGTGTGTGTGTTGATCCAATAAGTGATGGTTCAGGTCATGTGGGAGAACAACTTACAGACGGTGATGGAGTGTCAGGTCTTGAAAACACCAAACGGGTTTATTCGAGCAACTTTTTGCCCGAAACAAACTTGTAAATCGTGTATATCCATATTGATTTGACATGAATTGTAATCGGCTACTCCACACACAGGCCGTATAGCAGTGTGCTTTTGGTACGTTAGAGCGCCGTGATTCCTCCAAAGTATGGCTGGAAAGAGGACCAGATTAATAAAAAATAATGGTGGTTTGCTGATGCTTGGAATAGTTTGTAGAATCGTTATCTTCAAAAACTATACCATCTCCTTAATTAAGGGAAGATTTTTTTTTTTTTTTTTTTTTTGGGGGGGGGGTAAATTGGAGGGCTACTGATTCCTCCAAACTATGCCAGGAAATAAACGCCTTCAATGTTGCAAATGAGGGTGTCTTTATCTTTGTATAGTTTGGAGGAATAGAATCGGTAGCCCCTCCAGTTTACCACAAGAGAATCTCCCCTTTTAGGAATCCTGCGACGTGTATAGTAAGAAAATTGAAGGAAATTGAGTCTTTCAAATATTGCCATGAAACACACACACCTATAGTATATGGTAGCAGCGTGTTTTGTGGCATAATCAGGAGGAATCAGAAGCCTCCAAATTCCATACACGACCACAGGGACCTTAATTAACTTACGTACGTACACTCGAGCTCGTAAAATTGTGACCACGTACAGTCGACTTCAGGAATTCGTATACACCCCTGTGACATCAAGGGTTCGTACCAACTGGAAATTTAGGTACATTAATTTCTCAACACCAAATTTTTCTAGTAATATTGTTTGGCTAATACTTGAATCAGTCAACAGAACAATGAATACAGTATGTACAGAATAAAGACCACTTGTAACCCTGTGTACCAATTCCTGAGACCAACTGATACTTAGATGTTTATGTAATTTGAGCAGGTAACATTGACTGGGGAGGAATCAGAGTAGGTTTATGGGACATAGTAGAGCGACATGATACAATCTTTCGCCTTCAGCCCTACACTGACACCTTCCCTACACAGCGTTATTAATTACTATACCTCAGATGACATAAACAGCTATATAGGTATGGACGTGGCCACCAATTTACGTGTACAGTATATGTTTTAACTCGTATTATATTTTGATGTGGTATGAAACGCGAAGAAAAATTTGCTGTGGCCGGTTGTGTGTGAGAGAGAGAGAGAGAGAGAGAGAGAGAGAGAGAGAGAGAGAGAATATTATTGCTGATCATAATGCTTGAGGTTAACCACTATACTGTATCTCTCTCTCTCTCTCTCTCTCTCTCTCTCTCTCTCTCTCTCTCTCTCTCTCTCTCGCTTGTGATATTTAGGTGACAACGCCACCCTTTCCTGTAATATCAACATTTTGAGGTCATCTGTAATTAATGAGATGTGTGTGTGTGTGTGTGTGTATTCATGAGCGTATGTCTGTGCAAACAATCGTAGGTGTTGGTGTGAATATTTTATTGTGCAGTTGCATGTGCAGTATAATAATATGAGTGTGTGTGTGTGTGTGGCGTGATTCCATACCCCCCATTTGGATATACATACGAGGTCAAAAGGCAGTACAGTATAGGCTACTTATATGACATGACAGTGGCACTATAAGAACTGATTATATTGGAGAGGGACAGGCATTTTACACCTGCTGGGCTGTACCTTGCATTCGTGTTCTCTCTCTCTCTCTCTCTCTCTCTCTCTCTCTCTCTCTCTCTCTCTCTCTCTCTCTCTCTCTCTCTCTCTCTCTCTCTCTCTCTCTCTCTCTCTCTCTCTCTCTCTCTCTCTCTCCTCTCTCTCTCTCTTTTAGCATTTATCTCCTACTTTTTCCTCTTCATTCTCGGCAGCTTTTAATGGATTTCCAAACACATATGACCAGAATTTATTATATCCATTGCTTGCTCGACTTACATAGTGTACAGCCACAATTAAAATACCACCGACACTTTCCTTCCATCGTGCAAATAAATCAATATCATATCAATATATAATCATACAACACCCTACGTCAACTTAACCCCCTCAATTATTATTATGAGGTGCTGCAAAATCATACACGTGTTGTACTTTATTACCAAGATATTTACTACAATGGAAGGAAACTGTTGGTGGATATTTGATTTTGGTTGTACATACATGGTAGTATTACAAAACACCAGAGAACAAAATCAATGCAAAAATAATGTAAGCTAGCCACACACCTGAGTCGACCACGCATGACACGTGTGATTCATGACAAATATATCACACAGACGCCGTGCATAGCAAATCTTGATGGGAATTACTGCACTGCCAATTCCTCCATCTTCTCTTCCTCCTTCTCCACTTTCTTCTCCTTCTCTTATTTACTCACCAACCACATAGTTAATTACACACCAACCACATATTTAATTACTCACCAACCACATATTTAATTACTCACCAACCACACATTTAATTACACACCAACCACATATATATTTACTCACTAATCACTTACTTATTTACTCACCAACCACATATTTAATTACACACCAACCACATATTTAATTACACACCAACCTCATATTTAATTACTCACCAACCACATATTTAATTACTCACCAACCACGTATTTAATTACTCACCAACCACATATTTAATTACTCACCAACCACATATTTAATTACTCACCAACCACTTAGATATTTACTCACCAACCACATATTTAATTACACACCAACCACTTAGATATTTACTCACCAACCACATATTTAATTATTCACCAACCACATATTTAATTACTCACCAACCACATATTTAATTACACACCAACCACTTAGATATTTACTCACCAACCACATATTTAATTATTCACCAACCACTTGTAAAGACGAAAGATTGTGATAGGTGATAATTATAATGTTGACGCTGCAATTGGGTACATGTTGCATAATGTTTCACGCTGTCTAGTTTGTTAGTTCATTATAATTATTTAGACCGAATCACTTTGCCTCCGGAAAGTTAAAGGGGTAGTACACTGCTCTGCTGGTAAATATGGATCGAGCAACTGATTCCTCCAAACTATTCCAAGCAACAGAACACCATTATATTTGTCCATCTGGTTCTGTTTCCTGGCATACTTTGGAGGAATCAAGGCACTCCAATCTACCAAACGTATACTATCCCCTTCATTGTGAGGTACTGGTAGTTTGTCTTCGATGAGAGCTATTATAGTGAGTGCAAAGTCTCAATCGATGCTCATATTTTATTATACTATACATATTTAATTTTTCTCCAGCTAATGATTACGGTATATATGTCCAACAAACAGCTGATATTACTTATAGGTTGTCTTTGATTGGTTGATGCTTGACTTGCAACGCCTGTATGGGTGGTAAGACTGATGATGGGGTTGAGTGTGTGTACCTTTGGTCTCCTTCACACCAGCGATGCGATGCGATGTAAGTCGGGGAAATTTCACCTTTCCAACGGTTTTCCCCTTATTATTATTATTATATATATATATATATTTTTTCTTCTTCTACTTTAGTCTTTTCACTTAGTTTTCAATCTGATTTCTAAGTTTTTCTCTTCTTTTCCAAAATTTGTAAATTGTATCTTTTGCCTTTTCTTGATTTTCTTTATTAAACAGAAAGTTTCCAATTATATAATCATTGTTCTCTATGTATGGCTGTTGCAGTTCAAATATATCCTTCCTTATTTCTATATACTCTCTGCAAAATAAAATGAAATGTTCTAGAGTTTCATCATCATCTTTACATGTCATACATTTTGTATTTCCATCTCCAAATCTTTTCCTGTCATTTAGATTTAGTACATTCACTCTGCATTTAAAATATATTACTGATTTTGCTGAATTATCGTATATATTACTTTCTTCTTTAATTTCTGTTTTCCAATTTCTGTATGTCAGTATACTTTTCTTTGTTGACAATTCTTTTTTCCAAATATTTGTATCCCATATGTTTAATTTGTCTTTTATTTCTTTTACTTTCATCTTTTTTATATCGTGGAAATCTAGATTTAGCTCACTCAGTGTTTCATTGATTTCATCCATCCATTTATACATATTCGTGAATTTCATATCTTTGATAATTTCTCTAAGTAAGTCATTTCTAGTTTCATTTGCTTCATTACACTGTATTATTGATTTTAAGTACATAATTTTTCCCTCTTTTATTCGTTTTATCATTGATGAAGCCCCCACTTCACCTCTCAGGGTTCCTGTAGGTGTGTATGATGGTGCTCCCAATATTTGTCTATATACTTTATTTTCCTGCCTCTGAAGTTTTTCTATGTCACTTTTTGTTAAATTCATTACATTAGCACCATATAATATACTCGGCAGAGCTACTGATTTCCAGTAAGTTTTTCCAATTAATAATTTGTTGCAGCTTTTATGAATAACTGAATATGTTAAGTTGGCCAATTTTTGTGCTTTTTCATGCATTATTAGTTTCTGTCCTTTAAAGCAGTTCCTCGTATTTTCTATCGTTATTCCCAAATATTTTATCACATCTGTCACTTTGATTCCTTCAATTTCCAGTGGTTGATTTTTCATATTATATATCATTATATTACTTTTCTCTTTGTTAATTTCTAATCCACATTCAAGGCTTGCATCTATTAAAGTTCTTAAGTTTTCTCTTGCTTCTTCTACTGAATGGCTTAATTGAAGTCCATCGTCAGCAAAGAATAGCATATTTATTCTGAAAAGTTCATTGGTGAATCCTGTTCTTGTCTCCATTTCCTTTAGTATTTTGTATGTTATTAGTTTAAATAAAGTTGTAGATCCTGTACATCCTTGTCTTATTCCACTTGTAATATCTAATTTCATTATTTCTTCGTTTCCTATGTTGATGGTGGTATTGTCGTCTAGGTAGATGGTGGCTACTATGTTTATTATTCTTGGGTGTATCTTATAGGTTTTCAGTACTTCAATTAGCTGTTCTCTTTTCACAGAGTCAAAGGCTTTTGCAAAGTCTATTGAGGTGACTATAAGGGGTTTATGTTCTAGATAGCTGGTTTCTATACAGTAATTTAATATCATCAAGTTGTCCTCTATTCTTCTTTTCTTGGTAAATCCTGCTTGTGTGTCTTTCATTTCTTGTGTTCTTTGTATATGATCTTCTATTTTCTCTCTGAGTATGGACATAAATATCTTATATGAATAATTACTCAATGCTATTGGTCTTAAATCTTTCACAGTGGGCTTTTTCTTTTTCTCTATCATTTTTGTTTTAGTGGTTTTCCAATCTTCTGGTATATTCCCTCTTTCCAGTATTTCATTGTAACATTCAGTTAGCTTCTTTATGCATGAGTCACTTTGTATCAGGGTCTTGTACATTTCAGGTTTCATATTATCAGGTCCAGCAGCTTTCCTCGTTTTTAACCTTTTCAATGTTGCTCGTATTTCTTCTTCGTTTATTTTGTAATTTTCCATTTTGCTTATTTGTTTTTCAAAATTGCATATAATTTGCATGTGGTCAAGTAACTCCTTTGGGTATGCGAGTCCATTTTCTGCAGCTATCTCTTGTGTTGTTTCTCTAAATTCTCTTTCGTACTTTTCCATTTCCTCTTTGTTCCATACTTCCTTTATATTGTTGTCGTGTTTCTGGTATATGTTACTCCAGAATTCCTTTAATTTTGATATCATTTCTTGTTCACTCATCTTATTTCCATCATTGTCATACAGTGTGTGATCTTCTTCCTTTGTCTGTGTCTTCCCTTTTAGTTTATTTATGTGTTCCCAAATTCTTTTGCCTTTCTCGCTGCTATTCTTTATTTCGTCTGTGATCTTTCTTTCATGTTTGTAGATTTCTTCCTTTATAAGTGTTTGTACTTCATATTTCTTTTCCTTGTATAATCTTTGCATTTCTTCTTTCACTTCTGGTGTTTCTGCATTTCTCTTTCTCTTATTCAAGTTTCTTCTCTGTGATATTTTCTTTCTGATTTCATCGTTTATCCATGGTGGTTCTGTAGCCTTTTGTGTTATGCTTTCTCTCCTCTTATAAGTTTTCTTTAGCACTTGTTCGGCTTGTTCTTTCATTGCCTTGTTTAGTTTGACCATATCATTTATATCTTTGTTCCTTATCTCTTCTTCCACTTTTTGTGTAAATTCTTTTAGATTCTTTTCTTCCGTTGTATAATACTGTATGGCTTTGTATATATTTTTCTTATATGTTTTTCCAGTTGATTGTGGGTATTTTAGTCTTATTTCTATTAGATTATGATCAGATATATCTAATATTTCTTTCTTTTCATCAATTTTCATGTCTATAAAACTATCATACATTGTTTCATTCACTAATACATAATCAATTGCACTTTTCTGTTCCCCATAGTCTCTACTCCAGGTGTAAGTTCCTGTGCACTTTTCATCTCCGTTAGTCAGTATCAATTTAAATTTTTCCTGTAAATTTAGCACTATGGATCCATTCCAATTTAGTTTCTGTTCTCCAATGTATCCTACATGGCCGTTAAAATCTCCTAGTAGTATTAATCTTTCATTTTCCAATTTCTCGATACTCTTTGCTATTTCTTGTTCTAGTTTAGCATTTCTTTCTCTATCTTGCACCGACATATATACAAGGAGAATCACTATTTTTATCATTCCTATATTTCCGGTCACTTTTAGTAGATCTTTGTTTTCTGTTTCTTCTTTGTTTAACTCAATATCGTCATTATTTTTATATATGGTCATAAGACCGCCTCCTTTTCTGTCCTTTTCATCTCTCATATTTTCTATTTTCTGTATATTTTCACTCACTTTGATTTTATCTATTTTCAGTTGTGTTTCTGTCAAGCACAATATATCAAAATCACTTGTGATTTGTTTTTCTATCTCGTACATTTTTGCATTTGTTAGCCCTTGTACATTCAGCAGTTTTATTTTTATTTCTTTCTCTTTGATACTATTGCTTCTTTTCTTCGGTATCCTTTCTTTTTCATCTAGTACCTGTTTCTGGTCCCTTGTGTTCTGTGTAGTGTGCCGTTTTTTACATACCAACCTTGTTCTCCGTTCCTACGTTTTTCTCTTAGTTCTTCTCTCACTCTCTTTTCAGCATCTCTTTCTTCCTTAGTGAGGTCTTTTGAGATGCCTATTTTCTTCTTTTCTGGGTCTGTCTCATACTTCATATTCCTTGCATTGTTTATGATGCTCCACTTTTCATTTTCATCTCTTAGCTGTACTAGAATTGGCCTGTTTCTTTCATCCTCCCTGGGCCTACCTAGCCTTAGTACCCTCTCTATTTTGAATTGCTTTACTTTCAGAGAGTTTTCAAAAAGATCCCTGCACTTCAGTATGTCTTCATCAGTTTTCTCTTGGAGTCTTTGTTGTTTAGACTCGGGTACATTATATAGTACTATATTTTTCTTGCATTTTTCTCTCTGTTGTTTTTCTTCTAATCTTTGTAGTACTACTTCCACTGATTTTTGTACAATTTCTACTTGTTCTATTCTTTCTAGGACCTTACTAGTGGTTTTTTCTACTGTGTCCTCATCTTGCTTGTTTAGTCTATCTTCAATATTATTAACTCTTTCATTTATGTTCTCAGTATTACTAGTTACTTTTTGCAGTTCTTCCCTCATTTGTTTATTATCATTTCTTAGTTTTCTTAACTCACCAAAGCTACTAAGAATTGTTTGTTTGCATGCTTTACAAAACCATGTTGCCCCATCTTCCTCTTTGAGTGCTTTATAATAATTCTTTCCCACTTTCTCACATCCTATGTGGTTCCATGTTTTGCAACCATCGCATTTTATTCCATTATCTATCTCTCTGACCTTCTTTTTGCAGGTTCTACACTCCTCCAACTTGTCCTCTGGTGTTGCACACGTGGTACACCTCATGTCCTCATCCAGATCTTCAAATTGGTTACATTCCCGACACTTTTTCTTTCCTCCTTGTCTGGTTCGTGCATCCATCTTCTCTTCGTTTCAAAAAAAAAAAAAAAAAAAAAAAAAAAAAAATATATATATATATATATAAAGTCAAATTGTTGATGTTTATTCTGCATGACTATTTCCTGCGGCCGTTTACCCCTATATACATATATTTTTTATTCTTTGTAGTCTTATTCAATACTTTTTTTATTTATTTATTTACTATGTTACGGTAAGGGAGAGATATTGGTCGGTAGTATAAACACGAACACTTTTGGAGTATATGTATAAAGTGTAAATATAAATAAGTGTTGATAAATGAGTAATATTGACATCTCCTGTATATTATTCTCCTTTTCGTTGTCTTGTTTGTTTTTCTCTCTTCTCGTTTCTTCATAACTATCATTTCCTTCTCATCTTCATCCCTCTGCACCACTCACTCCCTTCCCTCTCTCCCTTCCTCCTCCACAACCACTCCCTCCCTCCCGCCCTCGCAGCATCGTGACGTCATCAGTGTTTACAAAAACCAGCTGATCATCCAAGCACTGCCAAGAAGTTATATGTATGTATGATGCTGTACTTACGATTAATATGATTTGTTTGTTGATATTACACACACACACACACACACACATTGCACCACCCCTTCACCCAGGCATCAGACAACGACGAAGAGATAGTAACTACTGTATATTATCGCTATGTGTACAAATTGCCTTGTTTTGTTTTGTTTTGTTTTTCATTATAAGTTCCTTTGATATGTGTACAGGTTTCTATACTGTTCCCCCCCACCACCACTACCCAATTTAGTTTTGTTTTTGTTTTCTTTATACTATTAAGGAGATTGGTTGCTTGGTGTTCGTCTTGGCGGGAAAATATGCCACACAAGTCACATACAAAGTTACAAACCATTAATTGCTATTCTCCTTTGACACACCAGCACCGCTATGACACACGCAGAGGCAGTAGAACATATTCATCATAACAAACAGATAGATGCAGAACGGGACAGAAGTTTATACAACCATGATAACAACCACAGAAAATTATAACAGGACACAGTAGGACACAACCACGCTTACAACTATAGACAGGGAAAGCAGGACACGACACCACCAACAACAACAAAAGAGAAAGCATGACAAGAAATGTACTACAACAACAACAACAACAACAACCATACACAGTCTGTAGCACAACAACAAAAGGACTTACCTGCCATAACAACGACACACAAAACACAACAACAACCTCGGAGACTGAAGAGGACAAAAGAACACACACTATACTATACTACATTCACTGTTTATCATTCTTCGCAGCGACATGCATAGTACACACACACACACACACACACACACGGCGCCACCTCCTCCTAGGGATGGTCTCGTATGTAAACAATGTTCGGTGCGTGGAGGAAGGTTTCTGCTTGTTTGTTGATTTGTGAGGCTCTTTGCTGCCTCGCTGTCTGGGTACTGAACTGCCTATATGGAGCTGTTTGTCTTCAGTGTTGTATAGTTCTCAGTATTTTGTTGATTGTGCCTGATGTGTGTGTGAGAGAGAGAGAGAGAGAGAGAGAGAGAGACAGAGACAGAGTGTGTGTGTGTATGTGTGTGTGTGCATCATGGTTTCTACTGTTTGTCGCAAGTCTGTCTGTCTGTTTGTTTTCTCTGCATCTCAGTGTGGTCGTCTTTCTCTTTGTCCGCCTCTCACCTACCTACCTACCTGCCTGCCTGTAACACAAGGTGTGATAATCGTGCTATAGTCAAGGTGATAGTAGTAGTAGTGTGATGCGTAGATCCTTGGAGACTTGTATGAGTAGGCGTGGCTCATATACTGTGTTTGTTGACTTGTGGCCTCACTCTCATTTATAATTCTGTCGTGCATCGGTGTTTACAAATGATTAAGAAATGTGTGCTTGGTGGTGAATGTGAAGTCTCAGGGTAACTTAACTGGTATTCAAAGGCACCTTGTTTATGGTCAGTTGGGAATATTGTACAGTACTTTTCAATGTAGTATGACTCGATTAAATAATGTATAGAGAGGTTCATGTCGTACTCACCTCCCTCTGACCACCCCAAGATGAACACTGATGATTGACACCACCAAGAGATTGTATATTTAATAGTTGTACTCAAGCTCATTCGGTATTTACTCGGTTATTGCACCAAGGACATTATGGTTATCATAACTGTGTATAACTGTGTGTAATAATGAGTTTATAATAATATTTTATTATGACTGTAAATATATATTATCCATTGTATACCAATAATGTAGATATTTTTATTCAATTTATTTTCTCGTTAAAAATTTATGGAATTAAAAATTTGTTCAATTAGCAATATGTTATGTTGAAGTACTCTGTCTGTCTGTCTGTCTGTCTATCTGTCTGTTCAACACACTCCCCAACTCTCCATTCTCAATCATTTCCCTTCCCTAGATACAAACTCACACCAACCCTCCCTCCGTCCGTCACACACAGTTTGTTCCCTTCCTGACATCCACATCCATCCACCTCCCTCCCTCCCTCCCTCCCTCCCTTTCCACCATTTTTCCCCTTCCCTCTATGCACGACTCCATCAATTTCGTACGTGTGGCTATCCTTTCGTGCATCACTCCTTGCTTTCGTGCGTGAGACATGCACTTACTTACTCTCATGCAAAGATATTTTATCACCTTTTATGACTATTCCTTCAGTGTTGTGCATGCATGACTTTTGATATGTTGCATGACTGACTATTTCCAATCGTCAAGACTCCTTACAGTCGTGCATGACATTTGATTTACACTATTTTCTTCAGTTTCGTGCATGACTTCTTTTTTTATATTCCCTAGTCTGTATAATATCGTGCATGGCCTTGTTTCTTCATCCATATCTCCTCTTCCTCCTCCTCCTCCTCCTCCTCCTCCTTCTCCTCCTCCTCCTCTTTCTCCTCTTCCTCCTACAGCGTCCCGTACGAATAATCTTACGAGTTCGTGCAGCGTGACATCACCACCATACACTCGTTACCAACCACCCTACTCAACCAACCAACCACCTGACGAGTGACCTTGAATCATGCCTTGTAATGTTTTGGTGCTCCCAGTGTGCTGTCCTGCTTCATACGTCACTCTCTCTCTCCCGCTCTCTCTCTCTCTCTCTCTCTCTCTCTCTCTCTCTCTCTCTTATCAGTCCTTTAGTTAATATCATGTTTGTTTTGTTCTACTTAATTATGTGTATATTGTACCCCCCCCCCTCTCTCTCTCTCTCTCTCTCTCTCTCTCTCTCTCTCTCTCTCTCTCTCTCTCTCTCTCTCTCTCTCTCTCTCTCTCTCTCTCTCTTATCACTTTTTGTTTTCCTTCTCTAGTTTTCTTGGTCTGGCAGCTCAACAAGTTCCCGTCATGCTCTGTGTGAGATAAAAGAACAATAACTCTATTATTCCTTATCAAACTGTCTGTCTGTAATCTGCTTTTCTCTCGCCAACATTTTCTCCTCGTCCTATTCCTCCTCCTACTCCTCCTCCTTTTGCTCTTATTAGTGTAGTTGATTTTGAGTTGAGCAGATTCATAAGTACCAGTAGGTTTGATTATGTTTGTATATGTCCTGTGTAATACCATCCTTCTCCACCTGTTTCCTATCCCTGCTTATACACACTTATTACACACTACAGCTGTCCCCTACCTATATACACATGCACCTGCTCATAAGTCCGTGTTGGTCTTGTTATGATTACACACACACACACCTTTTGCCTTTATATGCCTCTCTCTCTCTCTCTCTCTCTCTCTCTCTCTCTCTCTCTCTCTCTCTGACCTTCCTACGACCTGCCTACGTTTCTTCCCCTCCTCCCACCATTCTTCTTCTGACCGCTCTGTGATCTCCCTCTCCCCCTCCCCTTCCCTTCAGTCGCTTGTACTTTTTGGTTTCTCTTCATCTCCTCCACATTTTTTACTTTCCAATTACCCCCTTTTGTACTTCCCTGTCCTCCCATCACCCATATATCCTTCATGACCCCCCCCCCCCAGCCCCGCCCCCCTTTATCCTGTTATAGTATTGTTTTTATTGAGGAAACAAATAAGAAGTAAAATCAAGACGTTAGTTTTATTGTCCTCACCTGTTAAAATAAAATAAAAAAAGAGTGAGAAATCCAAAAGCATGTTCAATTTCTGATGTTGCGTTTGAAAGAGAGTTTGTGATGTTGTCAGGAAATTGGAGGTAAAGCAGTCCTTCAACTATTGCCAAGAAACACCACCTATAGGAAAGGAGCTCATTTCGTGGCATAGTCAGGAGGAATCAGAAGCCTCCAATTCTCACACACGATCACAGGATTCTTAATTTAGGGGGTAAGATGGATACCGACAGGCCGCGAGTGTTATAGAGTAATTTAACCAGATGTGTATATGATGAAAGGTTGAGAGTAATGGATTGCTTTTACATGCATTGAAGGGTTTGTCAGAGAAGAAGTGATACCTTGACGTGTGTTGCATCCCAATCCAATCCCATTTACACACATCCTTTACCTGCATGTCTCCTTCCTCCTAATCCCTTCCCTTCCCTTCCCTTCCCTTCCCTTCCCACCTTAATAAACTGTTGCTACCGTCAGCTCACCTTCTCCCCATCTCCACCCCACCCCACCCCCATCACACCAGCTCATTCTGCTAGCACATGTAACCCATCTCCCAATCCCATGCACCTTGCATGTATGTATGTATGTATGTATAAGCTGTTCCCTCCACCTCCCACCCCATGCCTCATTCCAACCCAACACGACACTCCTTAACTGAATCTCTCTCTCTCTCTCTCTCTCTCTCTCTCTCTCTCTCTCTCTCTCACACAACATATACGCACCCTTTCCTTTCCTTTCCTTTCCCTTCCTATCATATGCATCCATTCCTCTCCATTTGAAGGACTCCTGCATGTCCTTCTCTCGGTACATAGGGTGAGGGGAGGTATTGGCTGCTATAAGGATGTGTTTAGACGCCCCTTTGGTCCCGATCCGATCCTTCGCCTCTGTTCAGCTGTCCCTTCTTTCCTTTTTTATCTTTCGTGTTTGCTGTCCCTCGTCTCAATGTCCTTCAGCTTTATGTCTGGCCAAGTGGCATATAGAATTATATAGTATTCTTTCTGGAATTTACGTTATCTATACATTTTTATTCCTTCATAATTATTATATACAACACCACGAAGCAAACAGACCCATACAGTTGAAGTCAATTATTTTTCCTGGCATAGTACTTGGGGAATTAGTAGGACAGCCAGCTACCAACCAGAGACACTCCTTCATTCCCTTTAGGTCCGTTTCCCATCCTGTTGTTTCTCTAGGTGCATGGGCATGTGATCACCTCGTGTAAATATTAAACCCTGTGCATTGCTCACTCGAATGACAAATAACGTGCTTGCCTCATTAGTATGGCGGGTGATTCCAGGATATATGATGGTGTGAACGTGTGTGTACAGACAAAGAACAATCAAGCAAGTGGGTGTTCGTGCTAGGATTATTTTCCTTGGGCTTGTATGCATGTTTGGTGGTTGATCGCTGGGCCAAAACAAATACTGTACAGCGTCTCATTGTTCAACCTACTCGGGGAGAAGCCTTTTGTTTTTTCATACAGCTAAAGCACACACACACACACACACACACAAAAGTACATGTATGCCGTGACGTTCAAACACTCGTTGGTTGCTTGGCTAACTAGAGCAAGCAATGAGATGCCACTTGCAGAGTAGGTTGGTGATATGAATACAAAGACAACAATGACGTCTGAACCTTTGTCGTTTGAATGTTATGATCCTGAAGGGAGGGAGAGATAACAAGTAACGAATGAGAATAATAATGTATAAATTATTGAAACTGAACACTGTACTAGGCTAGAAAGAACTTGTAATCCTGAAGAAGGAGAATGAAGGGAAGGAGGGATAGTTGAAGAGTGGTAAAGGAGTGGCTCGGCTACCAAGGGGTGCCATAATCCTTAAACTATGTATTACCTACTTCTTAACAGGCAATACTCTCCTATCTACTGAGGTAAGACGAACGAATGAGGGAATATATATATTTACTTAGTCTCTTGTAGTTAAATTAGAGAGCTGTTGATTCTTCCAGAACACTTTACTAAACAAGTAGGGTATCTGTTTGTTTTGTAACCTGCATGGTTTGTAGGAATCAGTAACTTTGTAATAATAATATGTTCACCCGAGAAACTATCACCCCCTAAAGAGACCTGTGATGATGGACGAGATATGAGGCTACTGATTTCTCCCACCATGAAACATACTCCTTCAGAATAGGCGGTGTTTTGTGGCAATGTTTTAATGCCTCAGAAACAGATAGATAGATGAATAAATATAGATAGATAGAAGGTATAGCTGTTAACATTGTGTGTTGGATTATGCTATAATCAGTATTCAACATTCTTATCATCACTCCTTAACCATGTGTGTTTGATAACGTCACTTGTAGATTATCTTTATAGTAGTGTGTGTGTGTGCGCTAAGTAGGTGTCCAAAGCTGAAGACTTTGGAAGGCCGAGTGGAGTTGAAAGTCGTCGCTGATGATTAAAGTCACTACGGGAATATTTTCCTTTTAACCACAAGGCTAGTTCTAAATAGGTTTAAAACCTATACCCCAATACTGTAGGAAACTTCTCTGAAAGTTTGATGATGATATCTGGTATGGTCCAGGAGGAGTTATGTTCGGACATTTTCCTAAACTGGGGCACAAGAACTGAGATTGACCATCAGGCCGAAAAGGTTTCCAAAATCAGGGGCAAGAAAAATGTCTGAAAATTTAGAAGACTCAAAGTCCGCTTTCACTCGCTCCGTTAGGGTAAAAAGCAATCAATCCGGTCAGGTCAGTTACATGACACACAATCTCTCTCTCTCTCTATCTCTCCCTTTCTCTCTCTCTCTCTCATTATGGTTCGATAGACTACCTAGAATGGTTTTGATAAAGAGAAAGAAAAAAAAATTAATAATACCGTGGATATGGAGACAGGACATCACGAATATAGTTCATTTCCTGTACACACACACACACACACACACACACACACACACACACACACATTTCCTCCCCCCTCCCCCCCTGACACATATATACATCAAACCCTAATCCCTGATAGTAAATTTTAGAGGCAAGATCAACTTTCCATGACTCTTTGCTGTGAGTCTTTAATTAACATATGTTTTTTCTAAATGGTTCCAGTCCTGCTTGGTCGGTATAACAAATTCTGAAAGTTTCGCTACATGTGATTAGACTTCATGACCTGACCTGACCGATCTTACTTTTTTATACATCTTACAGTACCTATCTCCCTTTTTTTAAACGTGGGAATCACATTTGCAAGTTTCCACGCTGATAGTAGGCTACAACCCCTTGCATGTAGTCTCTGTGGATTTGGTGTTAATGATAGCTATAGTTCGTCACAGATTTCTTCCTTACATTTCCTTTAAGGGGCCCTGTGTATTGAAGATAAATGAGCCCTTCAAATATTGCCACGAAACGACACCTCTATGTGGAAGGAGCGTGTGTCGTGGCATATAGTCAGGAGCATGGCCGAGGAATATCTTGGCCATGGTCAGGAGCAAGGAATCAGAAGCCACCAATTTCCATACACGATTACAGGGTCCTTAATACTCTGGCATAGACTTCAACTGGGATATGTAATCTGTTAATGTCCACCACACTTATAGGACACTGCCATAACTACCTTTGTTTCTAATCGCTATAATATAGTTATCTATACCTTTCTGTTGCGTTTAGTGGTCTAATTTATTTCCTTGGCCATTGTTTCGATAATCTTAAATATCATCTCAATGAACTAGTAACACGGCGTCACAGGAACACGTTTTGCTGCATATGATAACCCCCTATAGCTATTGACGTCATTACAGGCACAGTCAAGAAAGAGTTGATTGTTTTGACCTTGAGCACGTGGATTCAGCCAGACCTATCCTTACTATAAACTCAAAGTTCGGCTAGTCCTGTTAGTGAGTCCGGCTGTGTTGGCTGGCTGGCTATCTTGATGCTGCGAAATATCCTGTAACTGATTGACTTTCTCCACTTCTTCCTTCTGTAATCTCTAGCAGACCTTATCTGATGTCCTATATGTACGTGCAAGCCCTCATAATTAAGGGTCCTGTTACAGTATCGTGTTTGAGAATTGGTGGCTTCTGATTCCTCCTGACTGTACTACGGAACAAGCTCCTTCAATACAGGAGGTGTTTCATTTCAATGTTTGTAGGAGTTACTAATTTAACCGCTAATTTTGTTACTATATCACTGGGTCTTTAATTAAGGTGATATTTTCTTGTTGGTTAACTGGATATTTAGTTACTACTTTCCGTAACAATGCTAGACACCAGTTCTGTTACTCTCTCCTCCATTCAGCATCCCACTCACCCATATATTCCTTATCGTTAAAGTCTCAAGATCTTCCAAATTCCCCGCCCCTTTATCTTATCAATACTTCAGTTTATGACATCTATGACCTCATGCTCATCCCAGTATATCGGACAATTTGTCAGTCTGTACAAACCAGGTGTAGATGGAATACTGGCGATAATATCTGTTGATGAGGCCTATGTAGTTAAGATCTTGGTTTTTATATTAGAAAAACCACCGAAAAAATGTCATCGCCATCGTAACAGGCCTAGAGCAGTAATTCCCAAACTTGGATGGATCGTGTACCCATCTGTGTTCTGTGTTGTTATTCACATGAGATATAAATACCTTCATCATTATACAACAATCACACTCATATAATTAATTCAGATTAATATAATATCCAGGAGTCAGAAATCATGAAAACAGTATTGATGTTTTGAATCTGTTGCGTATATATTAAATACCATTGAAATCCCCCACCACCACTCGCGTAGCCTACTCAAGTTCAGTCCCGACTCGACCATGTTGTTTTTCTTGCATGTGAAGTAAGTTATGACAGTATCGGTTATACCATGACCTGTCCATCGTGAATAAGCCTATGCGCCGTGTTCAGACATTCATTCCCACAGTCTCTATTCCCTTCCAATCCATGGCAACCATCTCAACACACACGTGCAGTATTGTCTCAGAATACTAATATTTGCAAGTACAGTTTTATATTGAGAATACAAATCATGTCATACTATTCCTCTGATTTTCCATCTCCCTTTGGCTATGTTTCGTCTTATAAACCTTAGTGTCTATTTTCATTGTGTTCTGTTCTTTCAGTCTTTATGTAGTGCACTTTGTGCTGTCGCTAACTAATATATATAAAGTATAGGTATTTACGAAGAAGCAATAAGCAGAAGATATGGTAATTTTACAGAGCCTTGAAGAGAACAGCTTCCTCCGAGAGATGCAACGAAACGAGACCCCGACATCCCCCCACCACACACACACAGAGCGTAGACGCCGTAGAGTATATAAACAGTGTGACGTGGCCCCGCCTTCATTCAGTCGTCGAGTGAAACGCACCAGAGAAGCATATAACCCGGATGATCTCTGCTAATATAAGGTACTGTTAATAACTTAATATGTTCATTTTTACAAACTTATACTTCTGCAATGCCTTTAGTTAAGTGGAAAAGGGTCAATTGTGTAAAACTGGTGGTCTGACGGGAATGTAGAAGATGTTTACTGTACTTGATGCTTTTGGGATTGACTTTGTTTTGATTCTGAGGGCCATATTCAAGTACATTGATGGTGTATACGATGGTGTGGTACCGGTGCGACAGGTCCATAGACAAACAACAGAACCATCGTATACACCACAAATGTTCTTGAGTATGCCCCACAGTGTATGTCATGTTAACTTGGACTGAGATGATACTGTCCCATCGTCCAGTACAAATATTAATTATTTGTATTGGCTTTCCCAACCAAAACAATGGATCATAATACAGTAGAAAATAAATATTTGTTATTTATGTTTGTGTATTGTCCGATAGTTATGTTACACCCTAGTTTTGCATACCTTTGTCATGGCCTATAATTGCACATATAGTACAACCTGTATTTACAGTCTTACTTTGGCCATAGTTTATAGCCTAATATCCACAACACCACATTCTTATGGCATAATTTTGTACTTTACGTATTTCTCGTTGCCCTTTATAGTCGTATTTCATGTATTTTCCACGTTATATACTATTCGAGACGTGCTAACAACTTACGCTGGTGTAAACCATAGATACTCATGGTTTACAACGGCGTAAGTGCTTTGTGGATCCCGGACATTGTTTACATCTTGTACCAAGAAGAGTTGGCTATAGTTTGTAGCAGTGGTTTTTCTGTATATTAGGCGGGTTCTGCACAAGTTAAGTTGGGTTGGTAACGCTGTTTCCGTCCGACAGTATAGTGTACAATAAAGGAATCGCCCGGACGCCCTTGGACTCCAGCAGCAGTGTTGGTTGACCTTTAGGAGACTTTACCTTGGGACAGGGGTTACATTTAAACATCTGCCATTAAGGGGGTAATTCACTTTAGTTTACATTGGAGTGCCTTCATTCCTCAAAGTAGGCCAGGAAACAGGACCAAATGAACAAAAATAATGGTGTTCTGATGCTTGGAATAGTTTGGAGGAATCGGTTACTCCAGATTTACCAACACTGCACTTCCACCTTAATGCACGTAATTAAGTGTAGCCTACACCTCCGGACGCCCATAGCACCCTCAGTCTTCGGGCTTTGTTAGGAACCCTATAGCCTACCAGACAGTCGATATTTTTCCTCGTGGGTGCTCTTGTAAGGCATTGGCTGTATCAATTTTTACGGTGTTGTTTAATTAAGTATTGTAGAATTCGATGCGGCATATCTTTACATGGAGTATTGATATATGGCTCAGTCTAGTGTGTCGAAACTCTGGATTCATACATTACTGGTAGTGAAATAATTATCATGATATCGGAACATACCAGTAGTATTTCTACTACATTGGGGAAGACACACATGTAAACTCAGGAGATAAAGCGTTATCGTTGTTGTTGTTGAAGTTCCTCTAGCTGTCTGACCGAGCAGCCCCGAGAAAAAGCGTTGTTGATACGTATATGAGCTTTGTAAAAGGTTTTCTGTCCATATTTATCTTCGAAGTCTGTTATTAATGATAACGGTTGATAGACACTCAAAGCATTCACATATGACAACACTTGAAATATAGATATAAGAGTTATGATTCAACAAATTTAGAAGGCCATAGAGATAACGCTATATCTATTTATCAAAAATTATTGGAGTGTTTTTCCGACTCGCCATATAATACTGTATCACGAAATATGGCGGCACGTGTGGGTCAATGAACGGAAGGAGAGTAGAATGAGGACAGAGACGTTAGGCATTTATGATGAGGGAAAGTAGAAATATAGCCGGTGGCATTGGGGATGGATCTTATTGCATTATCAGTAGAATTTCCATGTGCATTATAGTTACTTTTTATTTTGTAGTTACACAATAGGCAATTCCTGGCATATTTATTTTATTAGTACTTTGTGTATTACATTATGGAAAGATAACGTCTGATGAAAATCCACCCGTCTTTATTCTTATTAATATCTGCTGCCTTAGCATTAAATACATTATCGTATTTATGTCAGCTAAGTCATGCTATACCGTTGGCAGTTTTGAAGAGCATCCCACAGATAACAATCCTAGGAACTCATGACATATCAGGGTTGGAGAGTGTCTGTGAAGAAAGAGAAGAGGCTGGTCAAGATCCCTCTTGAGGCTGGTCACTGGCCTGTAGTCTCTGACTCTCTGTACGAAACACTTGGGTGAGGCTAAACCATGTCAGTCTCATGGGGACAGACCCTCCTCACCCAAACACAGCCCCTCCATCCCAACCATGTATGAGTGACAAAGGTGTGGCTCGCTTCTGGAAAGATATTTTTAGAAAGAGAGAAAGAGAGTATCCCAGTCCAACTAGCAATCGTAAAGAAAAGGGGGGGGAGGGATCTGCCAGTTACATAACACTGGGCAGAAACATATGATTATTAAGAGCTGTTTGAAAATGAGAATCAGGAACCTGATTTATTGTATTTTGGCCCGCGTCACGTACAATACCAGAGAATCAGTAACATGATTATTGTATTTTCGTCCGCGTCACGTAGGCCTACCAGAGCAAGCTAATGGGCGCACAACCACAAAACTTCTCGTTTGTTTATATTTACATACTGAAAAGTTGGCACATGAAGTTATTTTGTATCGTAAACTAGCGGTGTCTCTAGCTGTTATTTGGGCCTTGATGGGGTTGAGTAAGGTTTGTTGGTGAGACTTGTAGGGTTAGAATAAATAAAGGGAAGCGAAGATTGTGGGAAATGGGAGGGGAAACAAGAAAATAAACAGTACTGCAGTAGGCAGGTACAGTTTCCTGACGAAGTTCGTTAAGACCGGACAAGGTGCAGGGTAGGGCCACAGGTTTTGTATTAATGTAAAATAGGCTACTATGTTTAATATTTGCAATATAATAAACACCCATATAACTGTGCCAATAATACGTTACACATCTTTCATGTGACTGGGATATACTCACAGTCCGGGCTTAACGAACTTTGTCAGGCAACAGTACAAAAACAACAAAGAAAAAATGTGAGTCCTTGGTGAATGGTGATCAGTGAGGGAGGTTATCACCATGCTGGTATACTTGTTACTCAAGGTTGAAGTAGAGGTAGTCCAGTTGTTTGTTGTCGTTCACTGAATGTTTACAATAACACATACTGGTATATAATTTAATTCTCCATTTTTCCCAATTAAAATTGTTTGGGAACATACTGCAGTTCATTGTCCAACTTCACCAGTCTTCATTTTGCTGTCACATTCACGGTGTATATATAATTATACAGTATATATATATTGTTTGTATTTGTGTAGAGAGAGATCAACAGTTTTTTTTTTTTTTTTCCTGCCCTTCTGAGCTCCTATCAAATTCGATGGATGTACTATAATCATCACGCATCAACTGTTTGCCAGAACACATGACGTATTAATTTCGAAATCTCATGAATGGGTAAAACAATTGCAAGCGACCGTCCTAAGAATGCAGTGTGTCTGGTACTGAAGAAGATATTTTAAATTGGCAAAGATCATGCGAGAAATTTCTGTCATATTTGCGGTCTTTAATTAAAACTTTGGCACATATACCGTATAAATGCTACTTTGACGTTCTTATAATTATAGTATATGAATTATAAGGTTAGATGTATATTAAACGACTTACACAAGATAAACAAATGTGGGTTGTGTTGTATATGTATTTTTATCTGTATACTGCATGGTTAGAGTTCGTTGATGTTTACAGGAGTTAATTAAGGTCGTTTATTTATAAATATTACTATACTTTACGGAGATACTTGACTTCTTAAATAGCCCTACACACTCACCCTCCCCATCCAACTTGGCCACGACCAGGCATCCTGTTGTTCACGTGATCACCACATTTCACCTTGGAGCTGTGTATATGCCATTAATCAACGTCACCCTAATTGAGCTGAGTTTTATAATACTCGTAGGTACGTGGATTTTGGAATGTAGTTATCGGGGTTAAAGATTTTACCATTTTCGCTGCATTGAGAGATAGTAAAGAGTACCTTAAGGCGAGAGGTTCACTATAACAGAGTTCATAAACACGTGATACTCGGCATCATCAGCTGGTCAGTCACTCAGACAGTGGTGTGTTTTCTCTCAATGTTGTAGCAGGAAGAGGGTAGAGGGAATTATGCATCTCCATGTTACTATCGCTCATAAAAGTATCTGAAAAAATTCGGCAACTGCAATAAGACAAATGGGACGAAAGTTTCTGGTAAATGGTAGAGAATATGGTGTGAAGTCATGTTCATTATGAGAGCCATCACACTCAATTTTTCATATACTATTTTGAGCAATGGTACACAGGCAAAGGCAACACAGGGGTTGGTGCCGAGAGGGTAAACAACAAACTCAGAATTAACCTGATCATAATCGTAATTCGACTGGTTTCTTGTGTTACATTCTTTTAGTGACAATGCAGAAGAGTTAAGGGCAAGTAAATACTATCCTCCACTTACCTGAAATGTCACATATCCTTGGGTGACCAAGAACTTGTCAAGCCTCACTCTTGTGGTGTGTGTGTGCGTGCGCGTGTATAAATGTCAAGCTGTTATCGGTGGAAGTACAGATCAACAAAAGATAAAATGGGTTAATGTAGGTTACTTGTATATGACATACATTAAGGTTGTTATTATTATTATTATTATTATTATTATTAAGTCGCGTTCATCATAGGTAGCGTACGGCAAGACCAATAGATTAGATTCTATTGGTCTTGGCGTACGGTATACCTATTCCTTCGGTACATCTGCCCTTGCAAGTCTCAGCTAAACACATACACCAATGATTTTGTCAGCGAATTGAAGTCCATAAATACTTGAAGTGAGCCAGGAAATACATTGCTTCAGTTCGGCCTAGAACGTTCTTTTTGTGGTCCTATTCAGATGAAACAGTAACGTCACGTTTGTCTACATTATAGGTCTCAAGGAACTATATGTAACCAAGGTAGCATTGCAGAATCTTCTCATTATCGAACGAGATGACATATAAATCCTTATAAACAGCTTCAAAATTAGTGGCAACTTCAATGTACACTCACTATCCGAAATTTCGCTAACCTCTTGGCTGGAAGGAAGGCGAAGTCCGAGTTAGTGATACGCAAGACCAAGGCTAAATGAATACTATTGGACTGGACATT
This sequence comes from Petrolisthes cinctipes, assembly GCA_033782935.1. NCBI lineage: Eukaryota > Metazoa > Arthropoda > Malacostraca > Decapoda > Porcellanidae > Petrolisthes > Petrolisthes cinctipes. The sequence continues at coordinate 182,784 of JAWQEG010002084.1, read as the reverse complement.
CGGACAAACTTTGTATCGAGTTATTAACGAGACCGATTGAGGTTCACTTATCGTTTGTGAAAGGTGAACACCACTCTGTCTCGTTACCAACTCAATACACCAGTTTGTACGATCATCCAGTCTATCTATAACATTGACTTTGCCTTCCTGCCAGCCAAGGGGGTAACAAAACTTTGAATCGTTACTTTACATTATATACTAATGTTTTATTTTGAGGCAGGTATATTTGTAAACGGAACTAATATTTCCTCAGTAACGAAAATGATAAAGAAGCTGAGTTTACTGTTTACCTTGGCTGAATATGTAATCATGCATGCCTCAATATTATGACGTGGTTTCCTTTGTTATTGTTACGTTTCACACTCGGAAAAAGTTTGCGGTGGCAACAGCAATCTTTCTTGGGCATGACAGATCTCGAGGCTATTATTTTAAGGTCATAGCAATGTTGTAGGGGAGGGGGGGGGGAATCTAAATTGACTATTACTGTTTTTTGCATGCCGATAGAATGATTACACCATCCGTCAGCGCTCCCCCTTTAATTTCTTACATTGCGTCTCTCTCTCTCTCTCTCTCTCTCTCTCTCTCTCTCTCTCTCTCTCTCTCTCTCTCTTGTACACCTTAAGTTTGGTCTAGCTGGTAGGAATAATGCCACCGTAGGATATAGATACACACTACACACGTGGTCAAGTATTGCCGTTTACCAATCCCTAACGACTCCTGGGCATTTTTTTTTTTTTTTTCTCTCTCTCGCCTCTCTTCATAACCAATAATATGATCTTGTGATTGTCTGTCCACGTAACGTATGTCTGCAGTTAAAGAACAATTGCCTTCCACGTGTAATACCATGTAACTCATATGGGTTTATTAACGGCATTTGTTGATAACTAACTTGTAAACACTGGACTGAGAGGATACACATGCAGATAACACACGTGTATCGCATATTACTATCTTCCAGCTGGCGTTGGTTGTATGCATTTGCTATCCTGCATTGGACTACATTGACATATCATATTTGTGCACTCTTCATTCTGTGATTAATAGTTTTCATACAATGGCAAGATGAGCTTTGTGATTTCGGCCCTTGATAAGTATTAAAAGTGTGAAGGTCGTTGCGACTTGACTGTTGAAGCGTCATGAGTACATTTTACAAGTACGTTTTCAGAGCCTGAGAGTGTGATACTAATATAGAACCGTGCCAGATGGATCCACCAACCAAGTGTAGAGTTTGTGCCAAGCCAAGGTCCGTCGAGGGCGGGTACGAACCAAACTACGTGCTTGTGAAATACTGAGGGAGGGACGGTCTTTGTTCATGTACTGTACACCTCGCAGTGACCCGTGCTACCGTTTGTAGGGGGACGATAGACTACTGTAGGTGCCTATTGTTTATTTGCGCTCTGCTATCATAACACACCCCTTACTGCTGCACTTTCTTTGCCATCTTGTCCAATCTGTTGATGTATCATTATGTCGGGAAGAAGTCTGGGTGGTCCTGACTTCACTGAAGGAAATTGGACTCACTTAATGACACACACACCGACCGCAGTTGTCGATCATTGGAAATGCGATGTGTGGAACTTATCAACACAATAAATGAAGGGAGGTATATGGGTGTAGACATTGACCCTTCTTTCTGTAGGCTACAGGAGACTTATAATCTTTTTCTGTCAGCAGTGGTTGGTTTTTGATAGATTCCAGTAATGCAACTGTGATGCCCTTGCTGTTCTTAGTAAATTTAGTTTCCGTAGTGACAAAGAATACGGTCTTCTTTTATTAATTTAATGTATTCCCAAACAATCCTGAAACCTGCATTTTTTTATTCTTGTATATACAAGTGGTATATTCTGACACTTTGCTCTCCTTTCAGATAACCAACCAGTAACCACTGAACTAAGCAGCCATGATCATTACCGTCAACACAAAGTCAGTCCTAGACAGGTACTTACGTCTGGAAGTGCCCGAGACCAAATGCCAGGCAATGTACATCTGGATTGATGGTAGCGGTGAAAACCTCAGATCGAAGACAAGGACGCTCAACTTCGTTCCCAAGACACCATCAGGTAGATAATTCATATCCTTTTTCACAAGTTGCCAGTTTAATGGGGAGGGGGTTCAGTGGCCAATGTTTGATAGAATTTGCAGAATTACAGAAAATTGATAATGGTAGTCAGCCATCAATATTTCCAATTCAAAGACATTCCAATAAACATATGTGGCAGAGAATGCACTAAATTGGCATCATTATTCACACTGTCATTATGAGGTATCATAATATTCTTCGTTTCCTCTTCAGTTAACAGCCACTTCTCTCTCTATGAATCATTACAGTACATTTAATAGTTTAAAATTTACTCATATTTGAGTTTCAATAGTGAATCCAACTATTTTAATATTCGCATTCACCTAGTAATGCAATATATACAATTTCTATAATTATGTCATGCAGCCCACTTTAGGATCTCTAGCCCACGTAAGCAATAATATTCTTATAAAGGTTTCAGAATATTTCTTTCACTAACTAGTCATGTTCTTCCAGATTTGCCAGTCTGGAACTTTGATGGGTCCTCTACTGGGCAAGCTGAAGGAAGCAATAGTGATGTGTACCTCTACCCTGTGGCCATTTACCCAGACCCTTTTCGCCTGGGCCATCACAAGTTGGTGTTGTGTGAGACCTACAAACACAACAAGAAGCCTACTGAGACCAACCGGCGCTGGACCTGCGTTGAGGTGATGAATAAGGCCGCAGACCAGCACCCATGGTTCGGTATGGAGCAGGAGTACACACTGTTGGACATTGACAACCACCCACTGGGTTGGCCCAAGAATGGCTACCCAGGCCCTCAGGGACCCTACTATTGTGGTGTGGGAGCCAGGAAGGTGTATGGCCGTGATGTGGTTGAGGCTCACTACCGTGCATGTCTGTATACTGGCATCACCATCTCTGGTACAAATGCAGAGGTAATGCCTGCCCAGTGGGAGTTCCAGGTTGGCCCATGTGAGGGCATCACGATGGGTGATGACTTGTGGATGGCTCGATACCTCCTGCACAGAGTGGCTGAGGACTTTGGTGTTGTTGTAACTCTGGACCCCAAACCCATCCCAGGTGACTGGAATGGTGCTGGCATGCACAGCAACTTCTCAACACATGCCATGAGACAACCCAATGGCATCCATGCTATTGAAGCAGCAATTGAGAAAATGTCTAAGAACCATGCCCAGCACATCAAGGCCTACGATCCTCATGGAGGTAAAGATAATGAGCGTCGCCTCACAGGACACCACGAGACTTCCTCTATCCATGACTTCTCAGCTGGCGTAGCAAACAGGGGTGCCTCTGTCAGGATTCCTCGTGGAGTTGCTGAAGAGAAGACAGGTTACCTAGAGGACCGCAGACCGTCTTCAAATGCCGATCCCTATGTTGTCTCTGAGCGCCAAGTTAGGACCATTTGCCTCGATGAGTTTTAGTATAGGTACAATTCTCTTGGCTGGCTATTTTCTCTGTACAAATTTTTTACTTAAGATCTGTATTTTCCTGCTTTTGTAAGTCTTCGGGTAGTAATACCAATTCATATGAATACCTGTTTAACTCTCTGGAAATATTTAAAGAGTTTCTGTGATTCTTTTCTAACATACTATAATTATTCTGTTTCTAGCTACTGGTCTGTAATACTAGTTGTGGTTTGTGTAAAATATCTTTGTTATCTATTTTTAACACGTGTCATTACTGTACCATGTTCATAAAGTGCTCATGGTTTTATATGTGCCCGCATATAGTCTTTTACCTGTTTCTTCCATAAGTAGGCTTTAAGGAAATCATCCAATATTTATATATGATATATTGTACTGCAGTTTCCAATATCAGTTGGAGGAGGTGGCTGAAGAATCTTCCTAGGAAAGGAATCCAGTCATGCCTCTGTGTTTGCTATATAGTTAGTGGTTGTCACAATGTGGGATTATCACGTGTATAGCAAATGTCAATGATACAATATAGCCAAATATGAACATTCATGGAATAGAGATAAGAATATATAAAGAAAATGTGGAAGTTTTAAAGTGAACTGTACATTACTTTCCATCTTAGTGAGAAGTAGTTATTATAAGGTCAGTGTAGGTTATAAAATATATTTTTAATCCTACGTGTTATGCAAAAATGGTTGTACATTATATTAAATATATGATAACATACAATTTGTTTCAAATAGACTTTCAATTATTTTCTATGCTGTCATATTGCTCAGTCTATAGTTTGCTCATGTTTGTTGCTTGTATAGAAAATCTACTTAACCTTCAAGGTTAAATGAAACGGAAGGAATAAACTCGAGGGAATTGCCTCAGGGGTGTTCATAGGCTACTTTCCTAGATTCTGGCACTCCCTGGCATGACCTGTACTAACACTTACCTGGCATCCCTGGTGCTATATAATGATTTACACTTCATGACTGTCATGATGAGTATTACAACACCCGATACCATTCATTGATTTTATCATCGCCTTTAAGCCGATTAAAAAAATAATATTTATTACTCATTCCCCTGTCCATCGGATTAACTTTAAGGCCATATCCAAGAACATTCATGGTGTGCACGATGGCCCCATAGACAAACAGAGCCATCGTACCTGTACTATACCACGGATGTTCTTGGATACGACCCAACAATAGACCTTCGGCCATCAATGCCATGTCTTTTTCTGAACTCTATAATTGATACACTTATTTTAATTTTGGATGAGTGGTAGGCCTATTGACAGTTTTTATTTGGCACTTCTTTGGGGTGAGTAAAGGCGGTGATGATGCTGAGATGAATCAATGCACGTGGTGGTAATGTTATGATCGTAACCCGTACTATATAATTATTTTGGGTTGTTTTATATTGAAGAAGGGAACATTAATTAAGGGGAGATTCTCTTCTAGGTGAATTGTAGTACCTTAATTCCTCCAAAGTATACCAGAAAACAGGACCAGATTAAGTTAACAAAAACAATAATGACCTGTTGCTTGAAATAGTTTGGAGGAATCAGTTGCACCAGATTTACCAACATTGCACACACCCTTAATTAAAGATATTCGTTTGGCTGGTAGCTATAAGGGATTGCACTTTTTTTTGTCGATACTATAATATTCATAGAAGCTTCTTAGTAGCATTGTAATTTTCAATAAAATTATTAATTCAACCTAATGGAAACGCACCCCTGAATAATATGGATCAATAAAGACGAATATAAAATCAAACTGTGAATCAGGGAGTTATTGAGGTAAAAAGGAAAATTCTGAGAAAAATTCGTCACTCAGACAGGTAAGCAGTGTAGCCAAGTATGGGGAATTTTACCTAGACATGGGAAATTAGCAGTACCAATGGGGATATATATTAAGATTATTTAAGAGTAAATGGGGAAATTTCTACCAGACGAAAAATCAAGTAGATGGTAAATATACAACAATCTTCAAGAGTAAACGGAATTTTCTGAGGTAAAAAGGGAAATTCTGATGTTGAAGTTGGGGAAATTTTGTCAAGCACACCTGTCAACGTTACAGTTACACTGCTTTTACAATGGCTGGCTCAGTCTCTAGATTGCTAATAACGAGTGAAGGAAAAACTGAAATTGTGTGTAAAATGAAGAGCGAAGCAAGTCAAGGAGCAAAGAAGAAAGAATGTAAGAATTGTAGATTTAGAAGAATAGTTAATGAGAAGGAAAAATGAAGACAACAGTGAAGAAAATAAAGAAAAGAATACACCTGAACCAACCAATAAGGACTACCGGTATGTAAACAAACACTATCTGTTTCCTATTTTATAATTTATTATTATTATTGGAAAATCTGCATAAGAGTTCCACGCGGCAGATATTTACAATTTATGTATATTTCAGTAGGGGACAATGTAGTGTGTTTGTGTGTAATGAATGTAATTGGCGATTGGGTAAATATTGCTATTATCTGCGTCCTCAATTTTCACACTCGACCGAAATCGCCCATCTCTTTTCCCTTTTTATTTTGGAGACTGTTATATTATGTGGAAATACGTAAAAACATGAATAACATTTGTATGTATTTATGTATTTCCTAGAGGGTTCCCGACTTCCCGCCACTGCGTGCAGTGTTGCCAGATACAGGAATACTTCCATGTTTTAGGTAAATTTTGTCCACTCTAGGGAAATCGTATGAGGAATGTTCAATAAGTAGCCCAGTTGAGCTGGAAATTGAATAATTTAAAATTGGGATAAATAATTTTTTGATCACCAGACGAAATAACCACTGACCTGACCTAACCTAACCTAGACTGTTGCTTCCTTCGGGACCTAACTTAGTATCCTTCGGGACCTTTAAAAATAAAATAGATCCTGTGGATAGGAGCTAAAAGTATCCCGATTGTACACAACTGCCACGGTATAATGACTAGAGAGTCATTATACCGTGCACAACTGCCTGCTGGACCTTCCGTAATTTTGCCAAGGGGATCTGGTAACACTGTCCGCCCGACCTCAGTTCGTCCCTCTGCTACAGAAATGTCTTATCTTAAAATTGAAATATCTAACAAAGAATACATTTCCACAAGATAATTCCACTGAGTATTGATACATAACCCAACCTATCCTAACCAGTAGTTCGCCGGCACAGATAATCGCAATATTAGCTGGCGATTACACTTACTTTCGGCAGAATAGCCTTTCGAAAAATCGCGAGCGCTTCTGAGACTAAACATCTTACGGCCTAAACTTCATCCGGCCGAACACGATCACAGCCGAATATAATACGGCCTAACAGTCCTGAACTCATTCAAATGGGGCATTTTGAAATTAGCCTGACCTTACCTATCCTAACCTAGATCACATCAGACTACCGAGACCTAACCTGGGCAAACTACTGGGAAATAACCGTGAAAAAGTACCAGGACCTGACCGGATCTGGCAACACTACCTCAAAATGGCAATAGTCTAGATAATTACCCACTTTTCTTCTATGGCATTTTCTTCAGAAATGCTCCATTCCCATGATATGGCATTTTCTTCAGAAGTGCTCCATTTCCATGATGTGGCATTTTGAAATTAACCTGACCTTATCTGACCTAACCTAGACTGCAGCAGACTACCGGGACCTAACCGTGGTAAAGTACGAAAATACTTAAGTACCGGTATTGCACTCAAATTCGCATAAGTGCACTTTAGTTAAGTCAAACACTTAAGTATAAGAACTGTACCTGTATGAGAAGCAATTCAGAACAAAACATTAATTAATTAAAATGTGTTTATTTTGGCATGAAGTGTATTAGATATTGCAAGCAACAGGCCACTATTAATTTTGTTTATCTAGTAGTGTTTCCTGGCATACTTTGAAGGAATCAAGATGCTCAAATGTACCTGAACACTTGCCTACACCAATTTAATGTTAATGTCATTACAGCCAGTTGGTGAAGGTGTGATGACAGTGGTGATGATTCCTCAGCTGTACCATGGGGAGAACTCATTACTACTGTACTGCTGTGGTCAGTGAATAATGTGGTGTTAGTTTGACAACTGTACATCACCACTTGGTTACATGCACAAATATTGACAATATCATGCATTGCGATACTTTTACCCATATTTACAACTTGTACACTGGCTATTCACAGTACCCTAAGTCCAACCCCCTGATCTGGAGTAGGTGGTTTCTGAATGACAGCCCACCCAAAGCATCCATTGGATCAAGTGTGTATGAGGCCTCATGATGGTTTGGATGGGCTGTCATCCATAAACTGCCTGCTTCAAATCTCATGACTCAGGTGGGCAGTGTATTGTGGATTGCAGTGTATAGTAACAGTAAAAGCACAGGATGGGTTTTTGCCTGTAATTTGCTTGAATCATTACCTAGATAAATTATGATTAAGTAATTTTATATTTGTGTCTTTGAATACTGATATGGTTTAGTTAGGTTAGGATTGGTTAATTAATTAGTCATGTGTTTGTTTGAATAGTGATATGGTTAGATTAGCTAAATTAATTTATGTACTTGAATACTAATATGGTTAGCCTCTTTGTCTGTGAACATGGAAACCATTTTGGCTGTTGGTTGTATGTATGTATAAGCTAATACTAACTAACCTCATTGGTTGTGTTGTGGGCCATTTGCGAGAACATTCATATTGGTGTTTACGATGGTATGGTACAGGTATGATGGCTACGTTGTTTATCTATGGAGCCATTGTATGCACCACGAATGATCTTGAATATGATGGCCCTTTGTGGTCATGATACACACCATGAAACAAACCATTCTTGAAGAAGAGAGTATACACACTGAGTTTTCACCTATATTTATTACACTTGATTTCTACTACAAGCTACTTTTATTTTCATAATAAGATAATTTCCATTCTTGATCTTTGCTTTATGCATGTGGTAGTTACTGTATTTTCCTTTCTTTAATTTTTTTTTTCTCTTGGAGTTTAAAATCTTGGTGAATATTTTCTTGTGCATAATAATAATGATTTGTACCAGTTTAAAATTATCACACGTACTTTGTTAGTATATACTGTGCCTTCAAAACTTCTCCACTTTAAAGTTATTTAACGGTATCTGTTTAAGTAAGAAAAAACTCTTAGTATTATAAATAATGTATTTCCATTTTTATTACAATTATTACACTACAGTAAACACTCACTTTACATTGGAATTCTATATGTGGAATAGTGTGTGTGTAATGAATGTATGTACTGTACAGTACTGTAAACACTTATTGTACACTACATTACACACCCATTATACCAAATTACAGTGTAATGAGTTTTCTGTACACAGTTTCATTACATAAACTACATTTCACACCCAAACTCCCAGTGTAAAATGTAAGTATACTGTACTGTACTTCCATACAATGCCTTAATTAATACTACAAGTTGACATTACAAAATATTCTCATTGGTACACACACATTGTCTTTAGGGAAGATTCTTTTGTTGGTGAATTGGAAGGTCTCTGATTCCTCCAAACTATGCCACGAAACAAATCCCTTACTAATAAGGTAACATTAAATGTGTCTGTTTCCTGGCATAGTTGGCAGGAATCAGTAGCCCTCCAACAATTTACTGATAAAAGAATCTCCCCCTAAGGGAGTATTACAGAGTTAGTAAATCTGGAGCAACTGATTCCTCCAAAGTATTACAAGCAACAGACCACCATTATTATTGTTAATCTGGTCCTGTTTCCTGGCATACCTTGGAGAAATCAAGGCACTCTAACTCCCTTAAATGTACATCACAAGATTTTACCAATTATGAATAGAGCTTTATCATTGGAGTTGAGGCACATTAAAATCATACAAACCAGTCACCTCAGTACCGTTTGTAATGATTTTGTGTACAATAAGCGCCCATTATCCACTGGGTTTATGGGTGTGTAATGTACAAAGAGGCTTTACTGTACAGTACACAGATTCATTACAAACAGTGCAATACACACCCACAACAGTGGAAAACAAGGCATTACTGTATTGAACTGAATTATAATAAAAGGAGTTATAGCACCTAAAATATCCTTAAATGTAACTGTCAGTACAAATGCTGTACAGTTTTTAGAAAAATCTCTCCATACCAACATTAAAAAAAATAGGTGAAAACTGAAAAAAATCATAATACTATTGATAATATAAAATTACAAGCCTAAAATTTAAGGATCCTCGAGTTATTTTTGTTGGCTAGTTGAAAGGTCTCCGATTCCTCCAAACTATGCCATGAAACAAATTCCCTATTAGTAACATTAAGGTCGTTTGTTTCCTGGCATAGTTTGCAGGAATCGGTAACCCTCCAATTTACCACAATGAGAATTTTGCCTCGTAGAAAAAAAACACTTTAAACAGCCTACATATTATAGCTGCAGAACAATAAGACTAAAATTTAAGCAAAACGAAACAATGCAAAATACACATCAATAATAAGACCACAGAACTAAAATCAAAGTTAATGAATAACACTTCTATTCTGTTTCTGAAAAGGTTGAGTAAATTACAATGCATAACAGACTTCATACAGTTGAATAAAACCATATTGAACACTTGCTGTTGATCCTGAAAATACAAGTACTGTAATCCCTTGTTTTGTACTGTTGCTATGGGTGTGTATTATACAATTTTCATTGAATCCATGTACAGTAAATCCTTATTATCCACCACTTAGTTTATGGGTGTGTAATGTACTAAGAGTATTGTACACAAATTCATTTCAAACAGTGCAATACACACTCATAACACCAGTGCAAACCAAGACATTACAGTACAGTATAATGTAACCAACACTCCCCTTCTACATTTCAATTATATAACCATCTGAGAATATATATATGAGTTGAGTACCCATCAATTCCAAGCCATGCTTGGATTATAATACCTCCATCCAGTAAATAGATTACCCCTCTCTCTACCATTAAGTATACTATTGGTACATTGGAGTGCCTTGATTCCTCCAAACTATGCCGAGAAACAGGACGGACCAGATTAACAAAAATAATTGTGGCCTGCTTGTTGCTCGGAATAGTTGGAAGGAATCGGTTGCTCCAGATACACCAACACTGTACTTCCCTCTTAATTAATTAAGTTTGCTTCTATTCAAGTCAGAAGTAATTGCTACAGTATGAAGGCTTAACAATGAACACCTACAGTATAATGTTGTTGTTATTATCCTACCCCAATTTATCAGGACTCTTGTTGGGGGCAATGTTGTAAGTGGTCACCATCATGCAGCTTCAAGCACAGCAGATTGTACTTTTTAGGCATATACCTGAAAGAGATAAATGTGTTGCTTGTCTATATTCTGTACAAAATAACTATAACGCTATCAAGATTCTGTAATAAACAAACGATAACTAAAGAGAGAAAAATGTGTTGACTTATCTATCTATATTCTGTACACTGTAACTTCTATACAGTACTTGTACTGTATATAATATATGCTCCCAGTCATACTAAGCCTGATTCAGCTGTTAGTGCCCTGCTGACTGCAATTGTATTCACTGACCCAGATAATTTAACTGATTTTAAACAATTTTGTGAAGCACTCGGATATTATTGGAGGTCAATTTGGAGGTCAACTGGCATGCGTACACAAAATGGATAGGATAAAAATTAATCACTCCAAGTTCAGAGAATATAGTAAATTAGCAAGTGAAGGTGGGAATAAGCCTAGTAACAAATATTGCATCATTCACAATAGCTTTACTACAGCAGCGAAAAGTGTAGTCGTGATGTAATTACGCTTCACCAAATACTCACGTAGTGATGTTCAAGGTAAAGTGAATGTTCTGTCCATTTCTTCTACAATAAGAAATAGCAATATCTCTTTAGCTGTTTATACAGGTGCTTATGTGTCAGTAATTTTAGAGATAAAATTTATACTGCTATTAAATGGAAACTAGTAGCAACGATGGGCCATTGACCCATCAGATCTAAATTTAACTGCCTTATCTGGAAGTAAATTAAACATTAAAGGAACCGACCTTGAGCATAAATATATTGTCACTCGTCTGGAGGAGTTGGCAGTAGTGTGAGCACTAAAAGCCTTTAGGCAAATCATTCTAGGTTACCATTTACGCAGATCAGGATCTAGTGCAGCGTTTCCCAACCTGGGGTGCTAGCACCCCCTGGGGGTGCTGAAATCAATTATAGGGGGTGCTGGGAAGTGATGCACACATGGCAGTAAAACATCACGTCCTAGCAAGGCGCGACCAAATGTGGTACACGTTCGGTGCGTATACGAGTTATGTATCTGACACGAGAGAGGCGAGACTATGGGACAGCGGCAGCCAGGCAGTAGCACTGTAGTTAATTAATCAGTAGCAGTCCAACAAAACAGTACAGCTCCTACATATTTGAGTTTTGTCTGCATAGCTGAGTCTATCTTCTGTTTCCAGTAATACTGGTAAGTCCATTGGAAAGTCTCGCTCTCTCTCTTCCATGTGTCGTTTCATATTTTCATCTGTAAAAGAAGTGATGACACTTCACTTTCTTTTATCCTTCTAAATTTCTAAAATCTAATAACAAGATATTAGTTAGGGGTGCTGGACTGCTTAGACATGACAACAGGGGGTGCTATGGTCGGAAAAGGTTGGGAAACGCTGCTCTAGTGCCAGCAAGGGGTCCAGCTCTCTGGCTATTTGAGCCTTTGGTGGGGTCATTGTTAAGAGAGTGGGGTCAGCAACGCACAACCCTCACTCCCTCCACTCTATCGGAGGGGATACCAAGCCAACTGCACCATCACAAGATGGTGGGTGATGGGAATGCCACTTCCCCACACCAAAATAATAATAATAATAATTATCATTATAATGACACCACCCTTATTATTACTACTAATAATAAGTACAGTACAGGTCCCTTAATCTGGAAGGCAGGGGGGTTTGAGACTTCCGAATTAGCGAAAATTCCGTGTTATCGAAAAATACCCACCAAAATACGTATAAAATACTTTTATTACTTTTAAATACAGGTTTCCCTGTCACACGTAATTTATGAGGTAGGAAGGGGGTGGTGGGAGGATCGCAGCTGTTGCCAGGTCTGCTTGACCGTGACAAAATTTCCCGAACTTCACCTTTAAAATTTCCCTTTTTGCCTCAATAATTCCCTGTTTATTCTTGAACTATTACGGTCTTTGTAGTACTTCATCCGGTAGAAATTTCCCTGGTTACTCTTGAACAATATATAATTTCCCTGTGTGGAATTCAAAATTCCCAAAAACAGAAATTTCCCTGCACCTGGCAGGGAAATTTCTCTGTTTTAGGGAATTTTGTAGTCAACACAGGGAAATTATATAAAGATGGTTCAGGAGTAAACAGGGAAATTTCTACCAGACGAAATACCAAAAAGAAAGACGGTCAGTGTTCAAGGGAAGAGTAAACAGGGAATTATTGAGGCAAAAAGGGAAATTCTGTTGTTGAAGTTGGGGAAATTTTGTGCATCAGACCTGGCACCACTGGCTGTCACACATAATTTATGAGTGTCTGGAGGGGGTGGTGGGATGATGATCGCAGCTGACACTCATAATTTAATGTCTTATGAGGTCTCAACTTCTTAGTAGGCTTCTTTGGTGGTTTATTAGGAGCCAGAACGAATACTGTAGACACCCACAACACTGAATTATATCCCAGGAGATTACGTTTTCGGGATTTTTTTTTTTTGGGGGGGGGGATACAGTAATTATGGGTAAAATTGGTGGGCCCAAAAAGTTCCGGCGGAGCGAGCATTCCAAGGTATAGACCTCCGGATTAAGGGACTTTTACTGTACTACAATAATATGCCTCTGTTTACTATACCTATAATAAAAAGGAAACAGGTTTTAAATTAACACACAAAGCTTCTGACATGCTCAGTTTGATTTACAATATTCTGAAAGAGAGGGACCACATAAACTTCTTTCCTCCCTGACTCACCTGACCAAGTACTGTGAGATGCCAGAATTGGGTGATATGACAGTGAGTGGCTGTGGGTGTGTGTGTTGGGGTGGGAGTGGACAGCCCAGGGTGGAGTGTAGGTGTATGTAGAGTTGCTTCAGGGCCGCACCATGTCCCACCACCAGTAAGTGTTCCACCGCATCACTCAAATCCATTGTCTGGGAAATAGAAATTTGGTCGGAATCGTGTGAAGAGGAAACCTTTGGCCCAAGTTCACATGGACTGTTTTGAATGACGTGTATATTATATTCATATAAACAAGTAGGCTTCCACCCCCCAAACAACCCACCCACACCCCTTCAATTGCTTCACGGGCTCCCTCCCGTGGTCCAGTATGGTCCTCATACATACCTGCAAGTCTTCCACACCATTTTTCTCTGCCTCCACCATCTTATCTTGCTCAATCACATCATCTCTTGCACTGTCTTTGTTCTTGTCATACACTGATTGACACATTTCCTGCAACACCACAAAATACAGTATATATTTTATCAATGTATTCGTTATTCAGAAATTGCTACAGGGGAAAAAGAAAGCTGAGAAATTTCTGAATGCATGACAATATCTGGCACTCATTTACTAGTTTTTATAATCCAATACACACCTAGACAATTTTCATCATCATCAATACCCCATTTCCCTTTTTTCAAGAGGTGGGGAGGCTTTTGTTCCAGTGCAGGACCCCTGGCAGGCAAGGGGTCCAGCCCCCGGGCTATTTGAACCTTTGATGGGGTCATTGTTAGAAAGTGTGATCCCTAACCCCCCCCCCCCCCCCCTGTAAGGGATACCAGGGTGACTGCACCATCACAAGAATGGTGGGTGATGGGGATGCCACTTCCCAGTCTCACTACCTATAATGGTCCCAAACCTTACCGTACCCTAAAACAATACAATATGAAAACTTGCACTAATTCTTTACATAAGGCTAAAAATTGAAACAAATACAGTACAGTAGTGTTGTACCTTGAAGAACTTAACCATACGAGCCTGAAGGTCACCGAGGCTTTCAGATCCAGGTGGGTTGAAGTCGGTCCAGCTCTTACCCTCGGCCTCTGCCTGTGATCTGAATTCATCTATATGTACTCCCTCCACACTACCAAAGTTCTGCAATAGTAGTAAAGGTGTATGGGTAGTGACAACATCTGGGACCGTATGCAAGAACACACAAGGTGTTGGCGATGTTGAGGTACTGGTACGACTACAATGACTTCACGGACGCCTTCGCACCAGTACCCCGCCATCAACAACACCACCAAAATTTTTGCTTACAATAGATGTGTATAGGTAGTGAAGGCCCCACCCCCACAGACATCTGATCCTCACTCATCCACCAATGGATAGTGAATGGGTAAATCTAAAAGCATTTTTAGTAAGCCATACACTATAAACAATAGTTTATAATCTCAAATAATACACTGATTAAATAACTTATGAATCTCACCCTCTCTCTAAGTATCTCATCGACCACAATGGAGGGAGGTTGACAGCAGTTCTCCCCTAGTATGATCTGGCAAGTGGTGTAAGCACGAGAGAGGTCACTACTGTAGGCTCGGGAAAAAGCTGTATCCTTCATTCTCACACCAGCCTGGGAGGAAGAGAAATATAATGGCCTGAAATAGTTCCTCTGCAATGGACTGACAAAATCCAGTCCATGAAGTAATTACTGTAATGCCTTGTTTTCCACTGGTGTTATGGGTGTGTATTATACTGTTTGTAATGAATCTGTGTACAGTAAATGTAAACCCTCTATATATTTTATACACCCATAAACATAAACACAGTGTATAATGAGGGTTTTCTGCACACGCATTCATAGAAAATGTCATAATATGTACACATAACAATAATGCAAAACATAGGATTGCTGTACAGTACTTTTGAGCAGTGTCTACCCCTGAGTTCTTATAATGAAACAAGGGGTCAGAACTACGTATAGATACTTGGATGTATGATTTCCACTGTGAGTGTAAAATGTCAGTGAATAGATCTGCACATTCTAAGATAATAGTGTATGCATCAATTATGAGTGAGAAATGGTAGAAAAGCAATCTAATGAGTTACTACTATATTGTCACAAGCCATAATAAGTATCCAGGTGTTGTTGAAGTTTGGAATTATCTGACGTATCAGTAAACCAGCTACAACGCTGGTCTTGTCTTATACGTGCAGGAGCTCTTTTTATATTCCATCAGGATAATTGAAGCACACCTGGATACAGTATACTTATTATGGCTCATGGCTGTACTATTGACCACAAGAATTCGTACACAACATATAGAATATACAAGACTTTGTAACTACAATAAAACATATTTATTTGGTTGCAAACATTCTATCAATCCCAGGACCCCAGCCCCATGAATCTAAACTAAAGAAAAGAAGAGTGTTGAGAAAGAAAGATGAGTAGTTAGCTCAATAAAAACATATTAGCCCTACTCTTGAAGCCAGCCAGTCCCATACCAACAAAGATAAATTCACCAAGGCCATTCCACAATGACACAGACCAAGGGACAAACCATTGACTGTATTGACAAGTCCTACAACGCGGCAATACGTAAGCAAACCTATGAGAGTCCAACAGAACAACAGTGACTCAGATAACAATCAAGTGAACTGCTGGGAAGAAAATTAACATTAGAAACAACCCTACCCAGCAACTTGAGATAGCAGTCAGCTGCTTAACTCCATACTGGAGAACAGTATTCCAATAGAGGCAAAAAAAAAGGAGTTAAAACACCGTAGTAACAATGAGTGATCTCCGAAAACACACCAAGCTCTACACAAAACAAAGGAGTTTAAACACCGCAGTAACAATGAATGATCTCCCAACACACGCCAAGCTCTACACATAATACCCAACTTTTGGGAGACTGACTGCATATGCTTCTCAAACGTCAGCTTAGCTTCAAATGTAACTCCCAGAATAACCAAATTCTCAGACTCCCCAATACAGTCCAGTCAAGAATCAAGGGTGGCGATATAGGGTACACTGTGCGAGATCTAGAGACGACCATTGCCCTAGTCTTGCTAACATTCGACTTCATAAACCACAACCTGCACCAGGTCATGATCCAATGACTGAGCAACAGAAACCCTGGCACCAGGGGTCGGCACAACAGCAATGATGAGAGGCGGAATCATCTGCATAACAATACAGGTCATTCTCCAAGATGTTAAAGAGTTCAGAGGTGTATAGTAGGAACAACAAAGGCCCCAAGACACTACCTTGGGGCACTCCAGACTGATTCTACACGTACACTCCAAACACCATCCACAACAACAACATACTGGGATCGAGCAGTGAGGAATTGCAACAAGACACCAACACCAACAGAGCTGAGTCTGTAGAAGATACCCAGATGGTTTACCCTATCAAACACGGCAGAAAAGTCAAGTTGTACCAGTCTAGCCTCAAGACCCAACTCCAAAACATTCTGCAGTAAATGAGAGATACACAGAAGTGCATCGCAAGTGCCAAGGCCTCTTCAATATACAAATTGCGAGGGTGGTAATACACCATTACATTCCATGAAGCTATTAAGACACACAACCACCAGCCTCTCAAACACCTCAGACAATACAGGAGTGATGGAAATCGGCCTGTAATCACCAACTGAAGAAGGAATTGGGCTAACATTAGCAGACCTCTAACATCCAGGAAAACTACCAAGACAAAGTAGTCTCCTAAAGACAACACTGACCTCTCTTTCCATATAGTCTGTGTAAGAATCCTGTGGCCAACCGTACATCAAGTTAAAATGCCCACTGTACAGTAATCCCATGTTTTCCATTGTTGTTATGGGTGTTTTCTATAAATCCGTCTGTAGCCTATACAGTAAGCCATCATAAATATCCACTGGGTTTATGTGTGTATAATATACAAAGAGGGTTTTATTACAAACAGTGTAATACACACTCATAACACCAGTGCAAAACAAGGCATTACTGTACCAACCCATTACCCTCTAAGAAAAAACACAGACAAACAAAGGCATATCTACCCACCTGCAGTGCTTGACTTTCTCCATGAGGACTGAGGGGGATGTCAAGGTGTCCCTGGATTCTGTGTTCCTTATTGGCCTGAGTCTCACCACTGCCACATAAACACAATATATATGTTAGTGTACAAATATTATGTAGTCATTTTTAGGTACATCCAGCGGCAAAAGTCCTGTTCCTGCATCTGCCAACTCATGAAATATACAGTATGGAAATGTAAGTATACAGTATGGTGTAATCTGAAGCAATTATTAGCCTATAGTTCAACTACAACAACATAGCAGAGAATCCAAAAGGGGATAATATACTTTTGGTACATTAGAGCACCTTGATTCATCCAAAGTATTCCAGGAAACAAACAGGACCAGATAAGCAAAAATAATGATGCCCTGTTCTATCTATCTATTGCCAGACGCCTCAATCCCCAAAGAGGGTGGCCACAAATGAATCGCCTCCACGCACCTCTGTCCCCCGTCAAATGACATCCCTCCTCCCACCCAATGCCACTCTCACTCATATACATCTCGACTTCATCCCTCCACCTCACTCTCGGTCTGCCTCTTACCCTCCTTCCCTCCACCTCACTCTCGTACACTTTCTTAACCAACCTATCACTCTCCATATGCTCCACATGACTGAACCACCTCAAGGTATTCCTTTTCACACTCTCCAGCACATCCACAACACATCACTCATGTACTACTTCATTCATCAGTCTATCTCTCCACGTTACTCCACACGCACTTCTCAGGTAACTCATTTCCACCCCTCTAACTCTAACTGGCCTGTTATTTGGACTAATTTGGAAGAATCAGTTGCTCCAAATTTACCAATGCTGTAACTGAGAAACAAAAGCATACTTGTGACTCACTGTCTGACAAACGTAACGGCAAACACAATGGGTTGACGTGCCTTCTTCATCTCTGGACCAGTGTTGATTTCTTCACACTTAGATGGAAGACTTATATCCTGTAGAAATGTATGACATTAGAGTACAGATATATACTGGTATGCAGTATAGACATCAAATACAGGACAGTATAACATAGGGAAATAATGTACACTACAGCTTTGTTTTGTACTGATGCTATGGGTGTGTAATGCTCTGTTTGTAATGAATCTGTGTACAATAGACTCTCTTTGTACATTATACACCCAAAAACCCAGTGGTTAATGAGGGTTTACTGTACAGTACATAGATTCATAGATAATGGTATAATACATACCCATAACAACATGGCAAAACAAGGCATTACTGTATCAGGAAGACTTAGTAAGTGTAAAACCAGTTTCTTAACTAATCCAAGAAAAAAGGATTATAGATTAATGACACCTTTCCTAAATATATTGATATAATCAAGTACGGTATCACATGATTTAAGAAAAATTTGACCTAGTAAAACAATAATTAAAGACACAATATGAATGTCTACATGAAGAAGAAGACTGTTGTAAGTCTAAGAAATGGATTTCAATGTATAAAGAGGGAATGTTAAAATAGTAAAAACTGTACACTCTTCTGTTACGACCATCCTTGTAATTACCTAAAGGTACAGTCATGGTACATAGTCCTTGACCGAGGTGTAAGGGGAAGTCTGTTCAAGGACTAGTGCCACTATTGTACAAGGTATCCAAGCTACAGGGCTGTATGCTAGAACATTGATGGTGTTGATGATGGTTTGATACCAGTTCAATGACTTCATAGACACACTACACAGCCATCATACCAGTACCATGCAATCATCAACACCAGATATTCTACATACATACCACAGAGCAACACACACATACATTAGTTAATACTGTACCTTGTTTCAAGTCTGTACAATACTATAACAAAAATACAATGTACTCTCTTTTAATGTTAAAAGAAAAGTGTTGGTAATTTTTTATGTAAAAATAACCAATAAATGACCATTTCTTTTTAATTTTGTTATCGTACATTATAAATAAACCATGAGAGATTGATACAGTTAACACTCTAGTGATTCTACCAACCTACACATAATACCCCATTTGAATATGCCCTATCTTGGAAATGGGGCATATGTGGAGGAAATGCCATAGAAGAAATAGTCTTAGAATAGTCCAAATAAGTAGGTAATGAAGGTAGAAAAACCATACGCAATAACGGTAATTCTTTTAATATTTACCGAATTTTTTTATTTGGATTAAGGGAGAAGGAATTCACTTTTTGTTAACTAAACAATACACCCTGTACCAGGAAACAAATCACCTCAATATTATTAATAGGAGATCTGTTTCCAATTCACCAAGAGAATCTTCCTTTAAGTTAAAAATGAAATTAATACACCGTTATGAGCAAGTCTTTAGCGTTTATAACATCATCATGACATGTTTTGTACAGTCGACAATAAACAACTTCTTTTAATAATACATGAAGGTATTCTCCTTATCTAACGTTAGAGTCATCCATCTACCTCAACATTAACTCTCAATCATCAGATCATACAAGAATACCACATTATATTTTATGTAACACAATAATACTCAACACAATAATAGTTAACCTTCAAGGAATACCCAAGGTAACACACCAGTGACACCGGACACCAACAGAGTGCAGACAGCAGACAGCCTTAACTTCCTGTTAAATAAAGAAGGTAAACAAACAAGCAGTGTTGCCACTTTTGTCACAAGGAATTCCCACGTATCTATCTAAACTCTAAAGGCTGCCGAACTCTTCAACCTTTATGAAATCACTATTAATTTCTGATAATATTAATAGGCCACTGATTGGCTTTGCTTATCCAGTTTCAAACACAGGGTTTCTGGGTGACTTATCATTATTTGAATCCATCAAGCGTCGCTGGACGAAGCAAATTACAGATTTTTCACATTTGTCATATCCATGGAAACGCTATCCAACCTAAACTTATTTTTCCATAAGAGGTAGGCCCACAGAGCTCTGTGGGTAGGCCCCTTAGATCTGACATAATATTATGTTATAAAATTTTCCACGATTTATCACCCAACAAACTTGGATTGATTTATTATGCCACCACAGCTTGGGACAAGAAACCACATAACTTTAAAAAATTTTGTTCCTAGAGTAGAAACAGAAGCACGTAGACGATTTTTTCACATAGAGTCATTCAGCACTGGAAGTCTGGAACTCCCTCCCCCATGATGTAGTAAATGCCCCAACTATCTCACAATTTAAATCAAAATTAGCTCACACCCTCCATGATAATCTATCCCTGCCATAAACTGCTACTGCTATACATAATATTGTAGAGTGTCCTAAGCATATGGCAGTACACTACAATAATTCTTGTTCACTTGTTGTATAGTCAAAATTTATCATTGTTATATTACCTAACTATTCCATGTTCGACACACTCAACCAGTCAGTTCTGTAATAGGCTACTCATGTAAATCAAACGTCAATCTTGACTGGCGAGTCATTTTACCCAACTCTACCAGCCACTGTTGGCTGTTGCCAGTGGAATTTTACAGAATACCCAAGATTGCCGCGCCAAAAATTCCAAGAAATTCCAAGATCAACATAACATAATGTGTAATGCAAAATTATAATAGTATACATTTAAAAATGTGCTTAAGAAAACATAACACTCACTTATGAAGTTAAGACTAAAGAAAAACAATGCTGTCTGACTGATCTTCAGAAGCATCTTCATCTTCCCCCACATACAGAGTCTAGAGTGTCGTATCCACGGTATAATCTATAGTTATTATACCGTGGTCGTATCATTCGTCTTCGCCCGGGATTCCTACTCTTTCTGTCTTTGATAACAATGACCACTTCTGACATCCTTTATGAGAGTATTTGACGGTTCCCAGCTATGGCATGGAACAACTGTCCGGAATGAACTCAATCTCAATCCACTCATAGCACTACATCAGTACATCCACGGTCGAGTTGGTACATCTATACATCCTACTTTTCACGCGTCCAGTTCCTGTCCATCTCGTGGTCACCAAAAAAAAACAACACGTCTAATTTCGTCTCTCTGTAGCCACGAAATCTAATCGCATATGAATATAAGTGAAGGGGAAGATAGTAAGGGTAGGATAGGTGAAGGATAAGTGCGTAGATGTGAATTTAATTAACAAATTGAGTTAATATTTATGTGAACTAAAAAATTCCAAGATTTACTTGATTTTGTAGTGTAAATACCAAGATGCCAAGGTTTTGAGTCTAAAATTCCAAGATCTTGCGAAAAATTCCAAGCACTGGCATCACTGCTACCAGCTGGTGAGAATAAAAGGTATTCGCCACAGAGCTATAATGATCCCAATAAACTAATACAATCAAAGTTTTAAAAACTAGGTCTTTGATAAAAATCAATGCATCATTGTGTATACTGATAGAATTATGAAAAACCGGTCATAATATTGGTATTTGTAATACTGTAGAAAATAAAGATTAAAGACAATGAAAATTCAACAACGACAACAACTCACTTGACGCCTCGGACGCAAATATTAATTAATAAGGGTATCGAACAAGGATAACGAATAATAATAAGTTACAAAGTAAAATTCACTAAACCAGATGATGAAAAATTGTGCAAAAAGAAATATCAACATGTTGGTTAGTGTGATAATGGTGGTAGTTTAAATGTTGGTTAGTGTGATAATTGTGGTAGACTGGTAGTGATGGTGGTGGTGGTGATAATATTATAGGTTGTGTTTGTTGTTCATTGATGTATGTCACTGAGTGAACTTAATTAATTAACATCTTCAAGACTAGGAGTGAGAAGAGACACATGTATGACACAAACTTTATTATTGTCAACAGATATCAAAGGGACAAAATAATAATAATGATAATTGTAAGTTTCGTATATATGTGTGTGTGTGTGTGGCCATGCTTGTTAATTAATGATGTGTTGAGGGAATCATGTCACGTTAATAATAATTGTTGTTTTAGTAAAGAGTGAAATAGTACGGAAACCCAATTATCAACAAATATTATAGGGGCAAAGTAAGGTAAATATTTACTAGATTACCATTCTCTAGTACGGATAATTTTCATCTATTGTATTTCTTTGGGAAATTCCCATTTACATTCATTACATACGAACACACTACATTGTCCCCTACTAATATACACATAAATTGTAAATATTTGCTGCGTGGAACTCTTATGCAGATTTTCCGGGTAAATTAATAGGACGTAACTGGGGCAAACTACCGGGAATTAACCCAATATGGCAACACTGTTACAGAAAGGTAATATAGTGAATAAATACCCAAGATATTAATAATTGTATGTGTGGCCAAAATTGGCCATGCTTATTATTGGTGTGCTGTGGAAATTGTCATGTAGCCTATATACA
The DNA here is from genome assembly GCA_033782935.1 of Petrolisthes cinctipes. NCBI lineage: Eukaryota > Metazoa > Arthropoda > Malacostraca > Decapoda > Porcellanidae > Petrolisthes > Petrolisthes cinctipes. Next base: position 160,044 of record JAWQEG010002084.1, on the reverse strand, counting down.
GTACTGTCACATTAGTTATTTAATACGGTAGGTTCTGTGCATAATAATTTGAAATTAATTTTTGTCTCTCCAGCCTCACGAAATATTTTGTTGTCTGATATTTTTTTTTTTCTTGAAGTGAAGACTTTGCATTATAGGGTTACAGGAACCTTGTCTATGTTTTGCCTTAATCTAACCAATATTACCTTCTATTTCAGACTTCATACCAGTAATTGGCTCTTGTATTTATTGTACTGTACTGTAATCTCATTATTATGATATGCAGACAAGATTGATAAGTTATGAAGTACAGTACAGTATGGTACATGAACTTTGTACAGTATTGAACTTTTCTGATGTAGTGGTGCTGTAGAAATTTGACATGTAATAATGAATAGAATGGCAATAGAAACTGTCCAAGTATATCTGATTATCTAATGCTAGTTTATGCTAAAAAAACGTAATATGTAGTTGATTATTGATGTTTATATACAATGTTAATCAGGTATATTATTTGTGAATGAGTAGATAATTAAGATACCACATTACTGATATTGAAAAGAAAATTTTATGGAAAGGAATAATTACATGAGAGAGAGAGAGAGAGAGTGAGCAGTGAAACAAAATAGAAACCAGTACTCTTATTAAGTAAGTTTTTGTAATAATAATTGGCTAAGAATCTGAGGATGGGAATGTATTAGAATAAGGGTTCAAATATAAAAGAATATCAGTGTATAAACTTGATAAAAGCAAGATAGAAGAGCACAAGGAATATATTCCCTTATTGCACACTTAATAATTATACAGTATACCTCTTAGCAGAAAACAAGGGAAAAGGATATTATGCAATAAACCAAATAAAATGTTGTGTAAGGGAAAAATGATACACAGTAAATCAAGTAGAAAGTATAAGTGACATATAAGAGAAAATTATTATTATACAGTAAACCAAACAGAATGTAAAAGTGACGGGTAAGAAAGAAAGATATACAATACAATAAACCAAACAAAAAGTATAAGTGACATGTATGAGAAAATTATTATTATAAAATAAAGCAAACTGAATGTAAACGATATATAAGTGAAACGAGTGCAAACCCTGTGGAAACAAGACGAGATGAAATAAACACAGAAAGCTGAAAAAATTAATAAATAGTTAAATAAAGGAAGGTGTGATTCATAAAATAAAGTGGAATAAAATGGGTAGACAAAGAGAGCACAAAAAGTAAACAATACATAGAAAAGGATATAAGTATAGCACAAATCCACAAAAAGAAAATAGGGAAGACATAATAATACAAAAGACAAATGAATAACACAGCATCATATCTTTAACACAATAGCCCAACAAACACGAAAGTAAAGGTAAGTTTAAGCATAAAACAAACAAGAAAACAAAACAAATATAAGCAAAAAAAGGCAACTAACAATAAAGCAAGACAAGTTAAGTTTAAAATGCAAGAAAACAAAAAAGTAAAACCAAGTTAAGCCCAAAAAGACAAGAGAACAAAACAGAGAGAAGTGCTGATAAGGGAAGACTGGTTAAAACATACTGTATTGTACAACCAAAGTACAAGTGATGGTTATAAAAAAATTTAAAAAAATAAGAACTCAAGAGAATGCTAGTATATATAAGAAATAAACAAGAAAGCACAAGTTTAAGACAATAATATTAACCTACCACAAAAAAGACAATGTATCATAAGAAAAGTCAGAGTACAGTACTACACTGTACTGTAATGGAGAAGATTACTGTACACATTATTTGTAAAAAGAAGGGAAATTAAATTAGGCTTAGTCCAATTACATAATACAGACAAGAAGGAAAAGATACGCTTATCTTAAAATAAAATAAAAAATTTCAATGAAAATGAGATAAAGAAAAAAAGATACAATATTGTACACTGGCAAGAAATAATTCACCAGCTATTATCACACACACCATAATAATAAACCAAAGATGGCCACGTACTGCCCTGAAGATCTGTCCTCGAGGGAGCTGTCTTGCCCCATCTGCTTCGAAGACTACGACATACACGAGCCTCGGCGATACCCAAAGCTGCTGCTGTGCCTCCACACCTTCTGCACTGACTGCATCCGCCTCCTGTGCCACAACGATGGCACACTAGAGTGTTCCATATGCCGCATGATGCACACCGGAGTCAGGGTCGACGAACTCTTCATCAACCATGTCATATTTACCCACCTACGGTAAGCTTATTTTAGGGGAATGTTGATTTGCTTATTCATCTCAGGTAACATATATAAGGGGAACATTATTTTGTTTATCACATCATATTTACTGCACACATCTCGGGTAAATTTGTTTGTAGGGGACATTAATTTTGTTTTGTTAACCACATCACATTTACAAATCTCAGGTAAATTTATTTACCTGAGATTCCTCCAAACCATACCAGGAAACGGATCACGTCAGTATGTGATTGGGGAATCTGTTTTGTAGCCTAGTTTGAAGGAATCTGTTTCGCCTCCAATTCCCACACTTAAAACAATCCCCTCAAGACATGTTGTATGCCCTGATACTTTAGTGTAGAGCATCCCCATTTGTTAAGGGAGTAATAGTACTGTACAGTACTCTTAAATAATTTGGTCCTGTTTCCGGGCATACCGGTACTTTAGAGAAATGATGGCACTCTAATGTATCAAACTTATACTATCCCTTTAATTTAAGACCATATCTGTATGTACGGTATGTAGCTGCAATATAGGGGCAGCAAAAGTTTTATGTTGTTATTATAATTGATTAATATTATTACTAATTATTATGATTCTTGCTTTCATTATCTGGTATTGAATTATCAGTTATCATGTTATGAAATTATGTTTTGTGGTGTACAGGTAGTAACTTTTTTGTTTACATTGTCAGTCATTATTGATAGTACTTGTACTAAAGACTTTATTGATGTTGCAGAACAAAGTTTGAGGAACGGGACCTTGAGCTGGCCAGAATGCTTGACAGAGAGATGAGGGACCAGAATGAGTGAGTTCATGCATCTATTGTGTGTTTACTATGTAGGCTACACTATGAGTCACTAATTCTAGGAAACAAATCATCTCAATATAACTAACAGGGATTCATGTACAATATTGCAGCATTGCTTGGAGGAATTAATAGGCCTCCATTTCCTTGTACTGTACAGTAGCAGGTTACTCTCCTTTAAGTAGGAGGTTCCCAGTTTGTGTACTGTATATACAGTACTGTACTCCCTGAATTTTCACCTCACAGGAAGAGAGACTTGGCTACTATTAAAAATTTTATGCAACTGAACATGCTTTTCTTAATTGTTCATAAATGTAAGGCCCAGTATTATACACTACAGTGTATATTTGTGGTGTGGTATAGTACCATGGTTAAGCATGCATGAATGGCCTGTAGGAATTTGTCTTCCTCATAAATAAATAGCACAAGTCAATTTTCGTAGATATCTGGGGTTTTGCCAAAATAATTTCTTTTTAAAGTATTATCAAAATAGTATAATTAGAAATAATTACTCGGGCAGTTTGTTTATGAAGGTGACAGTGTTAAAGAATCATGTACAGTAAACCCTGAATATATAATTAATAAATACTTGTATCCACCACTTCTTTATACACTCAGTCACTCATTGAAGACCACCAAATTCTTTCCCAGGTTTCTGTAATTCATTACCATACAGACTTAAGTATTTTACTAATCCTGTGTTAAAAAAATAGTGCTAAATTTAATCATCTCGTTTTGAAGGCCTACTGTATCATTAGCCCAAAGACGGTCATTCTGTAGTATTATCCTCTCGCTTTAGGATTGGCTTGGACTCCAAGCAGTCTACAGTCCAAACCCGAGCCCAAACATCCACTTCAACACAATCTTCAGTCCAAGCCCAAGCCAATGTCCCAACACAATCTTCAGTCCAAGCCCAAGCCAATGTCCCAACAAGTAAAGCCCAAGCTCAACCCAATGTCTCCACAAGTAAAGCCCAAGCCCAAGCTGCTGTCTCAACACAATCTGTAGTTCATTCAGGGAGTGCCAATACCATTGCCTCCATACAAGCCCTAGCAGATGTATCATCAATGGCTTTAGTCCAACCCCAAACCCCAGCCACTAACTCCACGCGGTATTCAGTACCAGTTCTAGCCTGGACCCCTGAGGTGGTTACTCTTAACTCCACTGTTGAAGATGATGAGCAAGAGGAACAAGAAGAGGAGCAGGAGGAGGAACACGAAGATGAAGTAGGAGAGGAAGACAATGAAAGGGAGGAAGAGCAGGAGGAGGAGGAGGAGGAGGAGGAGGGAGAGGATATGATACCACAAATAAGGTAATATGGAAAGCTTTTTTTATATATGATTTTTATTATTTTTTAAAATTGTTTAGTTTTTGCTGATTGTGTTATATTATCTCTTGCATTAAGTATTGACACTGGTGTGGTACCAGTAATATGTTTCAAGCAGCAGATTTTTTTTTTAGTCCTGTTCATTTGTCGAGTAGAATGTTGTTGCTGTTGTTGAAGTTCCTCAAGCTGTCTGGCCGAGCAGCCCCAAGCTCCTGAGGAAGGCCATTGCCTGAACCGGGCTTTCCCACAGTGCCCTCAGAGAGTGTATATTGTGTTGTTGGCGAGTGTGCTTGTGTACATTACAGTCTTCCATAATGTGTTTGATAGAACGAGGTGCTGTGTTGCATTCCGGACAGGCATCCACAATGGCACCATCCAGTTTCTACTGATATGTCAGAAGGGCCGGGTGGTGGCCACATAACAACAAAGTAGAATGTGGAGTCCCTTAATTCAGAAATCCCTTAAGGTGGTGGTGCAGTGTTGGAAAATCTAGAGCAATTGACTCCCCCAAATTATGAGTATAATATTCCAAGCAACAGGCCACCATTATGTTTGTTAATCTATTCCTATTTCCTGGCCTACTTTGGAAGAATCAAGGCACTCCAATGTACCAAAAATTAACTTCATCTCCCCTCATACATACAGCTAGGTAGGCACTGTATGTAGTTGACCTGTATCTAATTACCAAATATTTTATACATGTACAACTATAGTATACTTCATTTTATTATATGATTGTCATCAAGACAGAAAAACATTGCCTACATCACTTAATACTTCCCAAATGGGGTTTGTATTGATAAAATGTTATGTCACTAGAACTAGCAATTTGTAGTTTCACTCTTATAAATCATTGTCTTCACAAAAAAATTGCTTAAGGCTTTTTTTTTTTTACTTATTTCAACGAAATATGACTTAGGCCATTTGTTTATGAGAATGACGAAGTAGTTGATAACTTTTCATTGGTACTATAAGTTGCTCAAGTATTTCTTAGAGTTAAGAATTCTACTTATTGTATTTGGCAACTTAGTAGCTGTCATCCACTCACACAGGGATGACAGTGACTGGAGCGATGAGCACTCAGAGGAAGAAGAAGATAATGAGGAGGAGGAAGATATGCAAGAGATGAGCCCTGATGAGTTTGATGGTGACGCCTTCCTGGCCGACCTGGCAGATACAACTGACAACAACCTGGAGAATGACGGGTACGAAGATGTAGACGCGTATTTGGCCGAGCTGGCAGACACACCCGAAGACGCCCTGGACAACGACGATGGCAACCAGTACGATGACTTCAACGAAGCAGACCAGTACGATGACTTTAACAACGAGGAATACGTCCACTGTGATATGGACAACGAAGATGGGGAGGAGGACATCCACAGCTTCTTGCCTCTCTGCAATGACTATGATGGGTTCAGGAACGATGATGATGATCTGAGCAACGATGGTTGCTATGTAGTCGGTGATTCGTATAATGATGTTGTTGGAGTGGGTGATGAGGATGAGGATGACGGGTGGCACTCGGCCAGTGAGCAGTGATCCCCCAACCATTAGGACTAGTCATTGCTGTGATGACTAGTGTAGCCTTTCTTTACAGTAATCCCTGGTTTTGCAATGTTGTTATTGGTGTGTATTATACCGTTTTGTGTGAATCCGTGTACAGTAAACACTCATTATTCACAGGGTTTATGGGTGTGTACTGTACATACAAAATGCTCAAGGCTTGCTTAGGATTGACTTGCAGAAAATATATACAGTATTTGAATATTAATTGTGTATGTGAATATTCTAAGATGTTTTGTTGAGATTTTGAATGCCATTTGATGACATTTTTTCCTAATTACAGTATTGTCAGCATTGTATTCTTTGTAAGTACTGTGAGAACATTAAGTTAATTATTATATTCCAATAATTTGTACTGTATTGTTAATAATCTCATTTTTTGTACATTATTATTGTTGGAGTTATACAAACAGTACTTTCATTATCATAGAATTTAATTACAATAAACCCTCATAATCCACTGGGTGTATAATGTACAAGAGGCTTTACTATACACAGATTTATTACAAACAGTACAATACACAAACCACCAGTGCAAAACAAGGCATTACTGTGCAGATTCATTACCAACAGTTCAGTACACACCCATAACACTAGTGCAATACAAGGCATTACTCTACACAAATTCATAACAAATTGGCCTTGTAGTACAATATACATCCATAACACCAGTGAAAAAAACAAGGCATTACTGCATTTTTTATGTCCGGGCTAACACAAGTAAAATGTCTTGTATTGTGAGAAAACTGGAAGTACACTTGTTACATTTTGCATCTATTATTAATAATACAGTTAAACTTGAGCCTGTATGCTGCATGACCTGACCAAAGACTACAGTATAGTATTTCACTCCCACATTTTGTTTATATAATTTGTCAATGTATAAACTGGAAAAATTATTTCTTTAAAAGGTGTTGTGTTTTATGTGTCACCGAGATTTTTCCAACCAAAGTAACCTCTTGATCCGATAATTCAATGTCCATTTCTTGTAGATGCAGCATATCTCTGTGACCGTGTAACTTGGGGTAGTATGCAAGAACATCCGTGATGTTGATGATGGCGTGGTACAGGTATGACTGCTCTATTTTTTTTCTATGGAACCATCGTATGCACCACTAATGTTCTCAATTTAAGAGACATAACACTCACGCATGGCTGACGCCTGTGATGCGTTTTAGGGAAAAAAAATAATAACTTTACGTTCACTCACAGACAGCACTTGGGCGTCCTAATTTTGGAAAAATTCTTGTTAAAAGTCAACCGTTAAGCAGATTTAGTTCAAATTTGGATGCCACATAGGCATCCTCTACACTGGTAACATGTGAAATATAATGAAACACATTGTCTGGACAGTCTGGCTGCCTGCCTCGGTCAGTTTCCCCAATTCGAACTAGCGCTCCATAAGCGAGGTGTGTCCTGCCACACCAACGCGCTCAGTTCAAACAAAACCAGGCCGTGCTCAAGAGTTAATGGGGAATCAACTCGTCCATTATTTGAAATGGTCTATTGTTTTACCACATTTTCAAATTTACTCTAGTTTCTTCATAATGTTAAGGCTCACACATTCCTCTTCTCAACCTAGGGAGGCATTCTGATGGGAAAAATATTGAAAAATAATGAAATAACACACACACAACCTAGCAGACAGATGTTTATAAAGGTCCTGTCTAATTGTCCGGTAGAATATAGTCCCTTAATTAAAGGTCCATTAAATTGAGGCTTGAATGTATATATTCATAAAGAAATTATGTGGGGTAAACACTCTTGATGACTCGATGTAATTTGTGTCTTATCAGTCATCATCATTGACTGTCCTATCATTTTTTTCTCAAACCATTTTGTATTAACATTGTGGCGCCTAATATCAGTTGGTCAATCAATCAATTGTATTTACAAGGTTCAGTTGTAATTTGTATGAAGTTTTTGTTTAGTATTATACCATGCTCATAGGTGAAGTGAAAACATGGTTCCTGAATTGTATGAAATGAAAGCTTAAGGGGAGAGTATACTTTTGGTACATTAGTGTGTCTTAATTCCTTCTAAAGTATGCCAGGAAAAGGACCAGATTAACAAAAATAATGGTGGACAGTTGCTGGGAATTGTTAGGAGGAATAATTATCTCCAAATATGCCAAAACTGTACCCTCCCCTTTTTTAATCTAGAGGTTGTACAGTCACACACCACAATCTTTACCCGAGTCGAAGCTTGAAATCTGAAGCAGGCGGTTTCTGGACAACAGCCCACCCAAACCATCATGAGACCACACACACACATCTCAAACCAATGAAGGCTTTGAGTGTACTGTTGTACAGAAACTGCCTGTCCAGATCTCGAGATTCAACTCAGATTGTGGTGCAAAACTGTACAAGATATATTTATGAAAAATATATACTTGCCCAACAATATATTCCACTTAATTGATAGACATTCATTTATTAAGTATTTTGTTCTTAAGTGCATTGCTGTACCTGGCTACATTATTGCAATATTTGTGCAAAAATAATAATGGAAGAGTAATCGACTGGAGAACATAAAGGAGTGAGATATTTAAGATCATAGATACTGTACCATCATTGTGATCAGTTTTTCTGAGAGATAACACAACAAGGTTGTCTCATCTCATAATATTCTCCTAAGGTACTACTGTACAGTCACGGCCAATAGTCCTGCATCTGGTGAATGAATATGATCCACTTGAATGACTCTTAAGAATCAATATTACTGAGACCATCAACTATTAAACACATTATGGAAGACTGCAATGTACACAACTACACAACATACACTCTCTGAGGGCACTGGGAAAGCCCAGTTCAGGCCATGGCCTTCCTCAGGAGCTCGGGGCTGCTCGGCCAGACAGCTTGAGGAGCTTCAACAACAACTATGGTTGGTCATCATCTTTCGAGGCCATTTCATACAAAGGCAATGCAGGACTTTTGACCATGACTGTACATGGGATATTTTATTGTCCATGTATCTGTTAGTGCTATTGTGCCTTATCGTGAATATTGTACAGTCGCCAGCACTACCGCGTGGTACGGGGCTCACATGTTAAAGAGATTTAAGTGATTCAGTTCCTTATGCAACAATGTTCACTTCATGTGCTAGTGTATCGAGGATACTCCGTCTCACACACGTAGATTTTTTCGAGGTAAATAATCACAGTGGTGCTACATCTCTGAATATGTGTGAGCCCCTGTACCACGCAGCATTGCTGGCGAGTGTACATAATGAACTGTACTAAATAAGAGGGTTTGTACAGCTAATAATTATAAAGATGTATGAAGAGATATGTTTGTAAAATGCTTTCTTTTTTTTTATGATATATAATTATATATTCACACTGTTTCCTCCTAAAATAAAAAAAATTGTAAGTATTGGTATCATGTTGCAAAAACCTATTTACCAGTATATTATACTGTATTGTGCGTACTATGTAACTGAGAAAATAATTACAGTATTAAAGTCACATTGCTTTTTAGAGACCGGTAAACTTGAGTAAAGAATTCATGTGACATTAGACACAATGAATGTACGGTCCACTTCAAAAACAGAATAATTATACACTTGTATGTCAAAGAAATGTGTTCTAGCAACACTTAGAAAATATTGCAATGTATGTTCTGGTTGGAGACATATAACAATACCTCAATTTCTTTGCCTTCAGACAATTTTAAGAATATTTGATACAGGATCTTTCTTATCGAATGCACTTTCTTCTCCCTCCCATGCCTTGATCATTTTTTGTCTCTTACAATCCCTCTTTTCTATAGGTGTTATATAGTGTGTGTATTGCACCGTTTGAAATGAATCTATAAACCCACATTATCCATAGGGTTTATGGATGTCTAATATACAAAGAATTTACTGTACTGTGCAGAGATTCATTACAAACTGAAATACACACCCATAACACCCGTAGAAAACAAGGCATTACTGAATATTGCTCTTCATCTTTTCCCTTTTCCTACTTATCTTTTTTCTGGCACTCTCATGCTTGTCTTCAGGCCAAAAAATCCCTCTTGGCTTGCTGCTCATTCTCATTGTGTACATGTAATAATAATACAGTAATAATATTTAATGCAATACAAAGAAAACTTTTTCTGCTTTTATTATATAAAGTTTTTACATTACTTATTTTCATACATAAGTACTATAATTACATATTTACACCATCAGTAGCAAATAAAAATTATCTGTATTAGTGGCCTGGCATTTTAACCTGACTGACAACTGATTTCTGTGCAAGAGTTAACCGGTACTTTCAATCCTTCATATAGACAAACTCTACACATCTGGTCAACTCTGGAACACTATACCTTTATCCATCTTTTCCCCCTTACTATGATGGGTGCTCTTTCAAATGCAGTGTGTCTCTAACTTAAGTGGACATGATTATGGTCCTCTCACTATTTCCTTCATTTCACAGGTGAGGACATTAAGTAGGTTTCTTATCTTTAGTCCTCACCTTTCTCAAAAATAAATAGTAAATAATAATAATAATCTTATAGTTATTATTATTATTTACTATTTATTTTTGAGAAAGGTGAGGACTAACAGATGAAATAAAACATAAGAATAGTACTCTTTTAAAATTTAGTAGCATATAATTTTACTGTATCCTTGATCTTGAGACTGAAAGATCTAGCAGACATACTAAACCTCTTTATTTATCCTAGTATCAACCTAATTTTTTCCAGGCGACTATACTCTTTGCAGCGTATCTTGGCCCTGGGGATGGGGTTGGGAGGAGTCTGCGCTCTGGCCACATCACCTCTCTTTCTCTAAGGCCAAACAAGAGATGTGAATAATAATTATAAACAAATCCATAAACATAACATTGGTCGGTACTGTGGCTAAATGCACAGACCATAACTAACAAGGTAACTTCATTCACTCCTAAATTACCTCACTCCAATGACTACAGGAAGATACACATATAAATAATGCAATGAGCTTTACACTGTATTTACACTATACTACAAAAAACAGACCACTTGATAAGTCCAAAAAAATGTATACAGTGAACATATTTGCTGGTATATAATTTTCTCTTATGTTCAGCGAGTATTGAACCAGGATTGCAAATTTTAAATCATTCTACCGAGATAGAAGTTTTTATAATTTCTCAACAACAACAACAAAACTGAGAAAATAGCATACAATAATTATCAGCTTTTGGCTAAGTCACTATTAATTTGTTCTTTGTCTTTGTCCTTATTGAAGCCAGGTAGTTGCTTGAGGTTCTCTGGTGCAATGAATGGAATGGTCTTGACTGCACTCAGCATCACCTTGTCCTTGTCCTTGTCGCTGCTGGATTCCGGTATTATCAGTACGAAGGTCCGGAAGTGATGGATTACTTTTTCTACGCACAGGAAAGTAAAAGGTATAATATGTTAGTGAGGTTTTGTTCTCTGTAAACTAGACTATGAAAATATGTTATTAGTATCATATAATTTCATTTTCAAAATACTGTAAAAAAGAAATAGGGATTAATGTAGTCATGGACAATAATATTCATCCACATAAGGGCAAGGAATATGTTTGACAGTTACCCTCTATTTGTTAGCTGGGAAAATTTCCAATAAGTAGGTTAAGTAGCATACTTAATTTCAAACAGCTACTCACCATTCAATACAAGAACATGAAAACATTAAGCAGCATTTTGTTTTAGTTAACCCTTATGCGTATTGAACTACGACTGTACACAATGAAAGTACAGTGCTGGATGGTACTGACATTTAAGTTTCATACTAAGCAACATTATGCAAAGGGAATGACCAATCAGAGCTATGGATAGATAAGTAAAGTTATGCAGTCACTGTAAGTAGCAATGTAACTCAAATTTCATCATCATCAATATCCAATTTCCCTTTTTTCAAGGGGTGGGGAAGCTCTAGTGTTAGTGCAGGACCCTCGACAGGTAAGGGGTCCAGTTCCAAGACTACTTTAACCTTTGGTGGGATCAGAGAGTGGGACCCTCACTCCCCCCTGTATCATAGGGGATACCAGACTGGCTGCACCATCACAAGAATGGTGCTCAATGAAAACAAAATCCCATTCTAACTCACCAGTCAAACCCAAGTCTAGTCTGTACTCCCGAGATAACCTTTGAGGCGTCCACATGTCTGGGTTCTCCTGGTGTCTTGATATAACCTGTACAGCATCCTTCAGCGTGATTTTACCATAGGGCACATTCTGTAGGTAGATATCTCAGTTACGTGTATTGTACAGTGTTCATGGGGTAGGGCAGTGTTACTAAATCTGGAACAACTTATTCCTCCAAACTAATATTCTTGCTAATTTGTTTCTTTTCTCAGGCATATTTTGGAGAAATCAAGGCACTTGGGGGATATACAGTGTGTGTCGATAAATGTGAAGGAATTTATTCCTTCAAACTATTTCTAGCAACAACAGGCCACCATTATTTTTGCTAATCTGGTCCTATTTTCTGGCATTCAGTACTTCCAGGATATATTATGAAACCATACATATAATATCTTCATAATACAGTACAGTACATGGTAGTTTTGTAATAATCAAATGTAAAGTTCATACAGTAAATACAATAATCAATCTTATAAGTTAGCATACAGTGTTTTAAATGAAAGTCCTCAAACCAAACCAAACCAAGTGAATGGCTTTGTGTGTGCAATAGTCAGCAGACACCCTATGAACTAACTACTCATATATCAGAGGACATGTGTATTTCAGTGCATGTAATATACTATTATATAAATATTATATACCAGGCCTTCATCTCCAAACTGGAGGTAACCCTTTGCTAGGGAAATCTTACAGAGGAGGGGTTCCCAGGGCCCCTCGCTCTGCGGCTATTGCACCAAAACAGGACCAGAGTCAGCTTCAGCTATGGCTGCCTAAGCAGAAAGGTCTCAGATAGCAGACTCAACCCCCCCCCCCACTCCCTGCTCACAGGGGTGGTAACCTCTGGTAACAGCGACAGATGTTTACAGTGTCCTGAGCAGGACTTGAACGCTGGACCACAGAAACTGCAGCCGCGCACTCTACTACTGTGCTAGCCATAGGCTATTGGCCATAAATATTCATACATGCTGTTGTTTTTGAGGGTTTACAACATATAGAAAATGTAAGACAACATAACTGCAAAACAACATTATTATTAGGTTTGTCGTTTTGCTAATCACTGAGTCACTTGGTAGACCATTCATTGCAGTACTTCCAGAATAATGACCTCTCCTTCCTTATGGCCTGGGTATGAATTCCTGTGGCCAACCATACTATAGTGAATGTCTAACGCAATGCATTGTGCCTACACAAATGGCTGTGAAATTGGCCCTATACCAGTTAGAGTACTCACCCGGGGTTCAAAGTATCCATATTCGGGGTCAACATGCATGGTGCGATCTGTAGGCAGTGGTCGGTTGGGGCTGGACTTGATCTGTTGTTTGGGCTGAGGATTCAGTGGTATCTTTAGGATCACAATCATAAAACCATATGGTACAGTAATGCCTTGTTTTGCACTGGTGTTATGGGTGTTTATTGTACTGTTTGTACTGAATCTGTTGTCCACTAAATCCTTCTTGTACATTACACACCCATAAACCCAGTGGATACTCAACGTCAACGTTTACTGTACTGTACATGGAGTCATAGAAAACTGTATAATACACACTCATAACAGTGGAAAATGAGGGGATTACTGTACAGTACTCACATTCTTTTAAGCATTATAAACATAAATCTGCACTCACATTATTTTCAGGAAAATTCACCATCTTTACTTACAAACTTGGTTTAATTTTTACTTTAATGTTTTAGGAAAATTAATAGTTCTAGATATATAAACAAAATTAATAAAACCACAATTCACCTCACATAACTTTGAGGTGTACAGACACAGTCAAAATTCCTGCATCCGGGGAATGAAAGTGAGCCATGAGAGTGAACGCTATGAACCAGTATTACAAAGACCAACAGCTACAGTTTCACATCATTTTTTGAGGCCGTCTCATTCGAAGGTGTTGCAGGACAATTGGTCGTGACTGTATACATTTGTCCTCATTCACACTCACCATGACATCCTGTGACGTTACATAAACATCTCTCAGTCTCTCCAGTAACAAGTCGTCCTTCACCTCCAATTTTCTCTTTGTTTCAGCAGACTGGGCTGAAAGATAAGACATTTTATGTCTTTAAGTGGAGATTCTTGTATTGGTGAATTGGAAGGCTATTGGTTGCTCCAAAGTAGCCTATTCCTGGAAACAAGTCACCTCTATGTTACTGGATCTGTTTCCTGGCATAGATTGGAGGAATCAGAGACCTTCCATTACACCAACAAAAAAAAGACTATCCCCTTAAAACATCATCTACTAGTATATACAGTATATGGAACCACTTCTGTCTTGTCCAATTCCCAAGACTTAAGCTCCCTAGGGAAGTAAATTCACAGATATGGTAAACTTCATCATCAATATTCCATTTCCCATTCTTCAAGGGGTGGGGAGGCTATAGTGCCATTGCAGGACCCTCAACAAGCAAGGGGTCCAGCTTCCAGGCTATATGAGCCTTAGGTGGGTTCATAGTTAGACAGTGTGCCCCCCTCCCCTGCCCCCCCTGTATCATAGGGGATACCAGGCTGACTTCAGTATCACAAGAATGGTGGGTGATAGGGATGCCACTTCTAAATGCTACCGGTAACTATGGTAAATTTAAGCTATGCATATTTGCCTTTCTCTTCAGTTAACATGACATGGCTACAGTACACAAGGGTTATGAAGGGCTGAGTGTAAAATAAAATGGTGGATATAAGTATTTATTCATTGTATACCTAGGGTCTACTGTACTAATTAATCAGTAACAAATCCTTCCCATAATTACCATGGACCATCTCGTCTATCAATGCAGTGGTGGATTCATGTCTTGGTGCTACAGGTCTTTTCTCTTTGCTGATCTCTTTGAATGCTCGCTGTTCCAGGTTATAGTCCTTCACTGGCTTCACAAAAACTCTCTTGCTCAGCACTGACACTACCTTACCCATGCTGTACAGAACAAAGAAATAATAATGATGCACAGTACTGTACTTTATCTTACCCATGTTGTACACAAAGTAAAGAAACGGTACAGTAATGATGCACAGTACTGTATAAAGTTAGAAATAAGTAGAGAGTTGCTCAATAAGTTTCTAAACAGTACAGTAATGATGCCCAGTACAGTATAAAATTAGAAATAGGTAAAAAGTTACTCAACAAATTTTTAAACACAACAATGTACTTAATGACAAGGATGGATATTGAGTTACTTGATAGACCATTCACTATAATATTTCCATAATAATTAGTCTAATTAATGACCTCTCTCTATTATAACATAGCCTGCTGTGTAAGAATGGGCTGTATGCAAGAACAATACTGGTGCATACGATGGTGTGGTACCGGTAGGATGGCTCCATAGACAAACAACAGAGCCATCATACCAGTACCACGCCGTCGTATACACCATGAATGTTCTTGCATAAGACCCAATCATTCCTGTGAACAATCGTACCTACTTGTATAATTAGGGTTCGTATGCAAGAATATCCCGTGGTGTTGATAATGGCATGGTACCGGTACAATGACTCTGTTGTCTGTCTATGGAGCTATCGTACCGGTACCACGCCATCGTATGCACCACAAAGGTTCTTGCATACAGCCCTAAGTTAGGTCCTATGAATGTTTTTATTATTATTATTTATTTGCAATGTTTACGATGCTATTTAAGAGTTATTAATGAAAATCCCGATAATAAATAAGTTAAGACTTTGTATATTTACCTGAATTTGTTACACCAGGTGACACACACACACTACAATTTGTTTTGTGAATAGGTAAATACAGTTTAACACACACATACACCACACTACAGTAAGTCTCAGTGTAGCCAGATCACCTTGACGAAATTTCCCAACTTCAACATCATAATATTCCTTTTTGCTTCAATAATTCCCTGTTGTACTCCTGAATATTGACGGTCTTTTTTGGTATTTCGTCTGGTAAAAATTTCCCTGTTTCCTCTTGAACAATCTGTGTATAATTTCCCTGTGTCGACTTCAAAATTTCCTAAAGCAGATAAATTTCTATGCACCTGGCATGGCTGGCAACACTGGTAAGTTTGTTTTGTAATAAAGGTAAAGCAATTCGGCTCGAGTTTATTATTCCTCCTGCTGTATTATAATATTATATAATACAATAACTTGTTCCATTGTTAGTTGTTACAGGTAAATGAGGTAATGCTCGGTGATCATTAATTAACACACACACACACCACAATTTTTTTTTTTTTTTTTTTTTTTTTTGTAAGAAGGTAAAGCAAGTTCGGCTCGGGTTTAACTTAATTAATTTAAATAATAAATAAATACTCATGTTATACAAGTTTATACACCATTATCTGGGGTGGGGACTAATAACTAATAAGGATAAGGAATGGTTCAGCTGGGCCCCTGGGGAGTCGTGACTATTGTGGCCTTCTTCACCTTTATTGTATAATTTGTGTGACTTATTAAAATTGTCTTTATAACAAACTAATAACAATACAAGTTTATAAATACAATTATCAGGGGCGTGGTTTTATAGTGCTGCTGGCCTTCACTTTTATTCTATACTATATCTTGGAAACAAACTTTTTAATTGAATTCACCATAAATCAAACGTCAAATGCAAGAAGCCAAGAACATCCGTGGCATTGACGATGGTCTGGTACTGGTACGATGGCTCTGTTATTTTTCTAGAGAGTCATTGTAACTGTACGTACCACTACCACAGACACACACCATCGTATCATCGTATGCAGTGTTTAACAAGGATGTTCTTGCATACAACACTGACATAGTACACCTTCCCAAGTTGCCACGTAAGTACATTGGGCAGTATGCAAAAACATTCATGGTGCATACGATGACGTGGTACCGGTACGACGGCTCTATTGTTTTTCTATGGAGCCATCTTACTGGTAACACTCTATCGTATGCACCATGAATGTTCTCGAATATGGCACATTGGAGCACTTTGATTCCCCCAAAGTATGCCATGGAACAGAATTAGATGAAAAAAAAATAATGGTGGCCTGTTTCTTAGAATAGTTTTCTAAAGCAAATTTTTCCTTCAAATTATGACAAGCAACAGGACACCATTATTTATGTTGATCTGGTCCTGTTTCTTGGCATACTTTGGAGGAATTAATCAAGGCTCTCAAATATAGGAACTAATAGTGTATTACCCCCTTCATAAGCTGTATTATTGTTTATTTACAGCCACTTGATTGTAATGGAGACGAGTAGCCACCAAACAGAAGATAATGCTGCCCCAACTCACACATATAGTCAAAGAGACTTTCACTATTGTATCAGCATTAAACATGGGCAACCTGTCTTGTCTTCATTTGATTGTGTGTTCCTCAAGCAGTGGGAGGTGTCCAGGGCATTGGGTCTCTTCAAGTACTCAGTGGAAGGAGTACAAACAAAGGTGTTGCCTGGGAAGTATCAGATTGTCACCCAGGTATGTTTTCACACCTTTTCGTTCTCCTTTGTTTTTGTTGTCTATGGACTTGCAGTCATAATTAGCTCCATGAAAGTTTCTTGTTTTATGATAATGATCAAAACTCATTATATATACTGTATATATTTTTTTTTTCATCATACACATCAGCCTATAGAAAGTGCTGTACAGTACACTGTACTTGTATATTATAGTATGTAACGTATGCTAAAAAAGACAATGTGAGACAAGCCATCGTATGCAACAACATCCAGGATGTATACGATGGTGTGGTACAGTTGCGGTATGATGGTTCTGTTGGTTGTCTATGGTGTTGTTGTACCAGTACCACACCATTGTATACACCAAGGATGTTCTTGAATACGGCCCAGGAGCTGACAACAAACATTTGTAATAATTATTACACATATTGAAAAGTATACTGTACTACATCGAATTTTTAGTTTCTATTCACAAACTGTAACACCTTTCAATTAAAATTACTAAAGTATAGAAACATTTTCTTTAGTACATTGACTATTTGCCTACTGTTTTATACCACTGTATTTATCTGTCAATACCTCAGGTAGCATACTATGTTCTCATTGTGAATTATTCCTGATGGGGTGTGGTCATGGCAGAAGAATTTATCATCATCATCAATATCCCATTTTCCTTTTTTCAAGGGGTGGGGAGGCTCCAGTACAGGCCTCCCGACAGGGAAGGGATCCAGCTCCGAGGCTGTTTGAACCTTTGTTGGGGTACATTAGAGTGCCTTCATTCCTCCAAAGTATGCCAGGAAACAGGACCTGGTGTCCTGTTGCTTGGAATAGTTTGGAGAAATCAGTTACTGTATTCCAGATTTACCAACACTGTACTATATCCCCTTAAATTGTGCTCTGTTGTCAACTCCTACAAAGTCCCCCCCAAACTGTCCTTTTAATTAACACAGACCCGGTAGCCTCTCAATATAAGAATATACAATTTAGCACTATCCTTTTAACACAGGCCCAGTAAATCACTTAGTCTGTATGGTAATGAATAACAGAAACCTGGGAAAACATTTGGTGGTCTTCAATGAGTGACTAAGTTTTAAGGAATCAGATTTACCAACACTGTACTTCTACGTTAATGAATGTAAATGATGTTGTTTCAATAAGTGTGCTGTATTTTAGTGTTTGTGCTTTTCTGTGAGTTAAAATTTTTTTTTAGATGAATGCCAATAGGAAGTCTATGAAACGAACACCAGCACACATTTCCAAGGTTAAGCAGTCCTTTGATGATGACAAATTCAACTTCACAAAGATCCAGAGTGGGGAACAGCTGCTACACTTGATCTACATCCCTCACACATCAGAGGTACATATATAGAACTTTTAAGACTATGTAACTACGATGCAACATTATTATTAGGTTTGTTGTTTTGCTAATCATTGAGTCACATGGTAGATCATTCATTGCAGTACTTCCAGAATAATTACCTCTTTTTCCATGTAGCCTGTGTAAGAATTCCTGTGGCCAACCATACAAACTGGGTTCTTCCATAGTATGTCAGGACACAGGACCAGATTAGCAAAAATAATGGTGTCCTCTTGCTTGGAATACTTTAGGGAAACATTTGCTCCAGATCTACCAACTCTGTTCCTTCCTGTGAGATTTCTTAGTCTAGCCAGAGTTTTCTTTGATATGTGATGGCTTGTTGGGTAAAATATAGCCATTATATTCATACCAACCAATAACCTATAGCCTGTTCCATTTTTTTTCATATTCTCTTGTAAGTGTAATGCCATTAAATATTTATTGCAAATACTTCGACATTAAAACCAATGTCATAAACATTACTACTGTACAGTACATACTTTTGTGTATTATGGAAAAATTATGGAATTGACCAAACCATATTTTACTGCGATGGATGATACTCGACAGGTAACAGACTCCAGTGATAACACCAAAAATCAATCAGTGAAGGGTAGTGTGGTTATCAACAATGCCCCCATCTGTACATCCCATAGTCTACTGGTTCCTGAACTCTCTCAGTGTCTCCCACAAGTGGTGACATTGCCTGGACTTCAACTGGCCCTCCATGCCCTCCTCCTGTCACACTCACCGTGGGTCCTCATCGTCATTGTCGTTGTTGTGTTGTGGTCTTCACGGTACCATACAGTAGCTCTCAGCACTCCTTTCATGCACTCACCATCACTTTCTTGGTTTGTTGTGTGTGTTGTTTGTCTGTTATATATGTGTTTGTTAGCTGTATAATTTATTGACAATACTCCATCAAGAATTGGTACACACACTGTTGTTTTCAAGGGTTTACAATTTACAGAAAATGTAAGACTACGTAACTGCAGTACAATATATTACTAGGTTTGTTGTTTTGGAGTCACTGAGTCACTAGGTCAACCATTCATTGCAGTATTTCCAGAAGAGTGACTTCTCTTTCCATATAGCCTGTATTAGAATTCCTGTGGCCAACTGTACATGCACACAGGTAAATACTATTAGCTTCTATAGTTTGTCATGTAGTCATCTGTGTGTATGTGTTTTTTCACAAATACAAAGACTGTGTTTCATGCAGTCATCTTTGTCTGAGTGTGTGTACATTTTTTTTTTCTTTTCCATAAGCTTTACATAATTATAAGGTTCATCTGTCAATATGACACTGGGAGCTGCATTTGTAAGCCAATGATTAACGGGATAATATATTTTTGGCACAGTACTGCTTTGATTCCACTAAAATATCACTGGAAACAAGACCAGATTAACAAAAATAATGGTAGCCTGTCACTTGGAATAGTGTGAATTATTTAGTTACTCCAGATTTACCAACATTGTACTTTACAGATTGGTTTGCTGGGTCAAAGAAACAAGAAATTTTTTTGAAAGCAGTTAGATGAATATCAACACTGATGTACTAATGGGCCATATGCAAGAATGTTTGTGGTGTTGACGATGGCATGGTACCAGTACGATGACTTCATTGACACGCTACTGTACACAGCCATCGTGCCAGTACTGTGCCATCATCAACATCACGGATATTCTTGCATACAGCCCTGTCATCGACCTATATGAGGCACCCCAATGATTCTTCTTGACTATCATAAGAGTAGTAACAGGCACTTTACACAAACACACACACACTGACTCACACATTATCACAATACTGTGGTTTGTTTGATTTGTCATATCTGGTACGAGGAAAATTTCTTGCACTCTGGCTGTAGTATTTTTATTGATGAAGAATAGCATTATAATTATTTTTGAAATTTTCCTTAACATTTTAGCAAATAATACTGATATATAAACCTTAAAGATATACATTTAATGCAATTAATAATGAAACTTTTTCAGTATTAAGACAATGCAAAGTTTAATAGATAAATACTGTTCTGTAAAGCAATAGATTACTCCAAACTGTTCCATGCAACAGACCACCATTACTTTTGTTAACTTGGTCCTTTTTCATGGCATATGTACTTTAGAGAAATCAAGGCACTCTAATGTTCCAAAAGTGTATTACCCCCGTATTGACCCCTTCCCTCAGTAAGTGTGTGATTGTACAGCAGGCCCTTAATGTAAGATGATTATTTTTATTTCTATCCTTTTAACACAGGCTCAGTAGGCCCTTGATATAAGATGATTAAATTTAGCACTATCATTTTAATACAGGCTCAGAAAATCACTTTGTCAGTATGGTAATAAATAATAGATGCCTGGGAAAACAAACATTGGGTGGTCTTTCATGACTGTAAAATGAAGTGGTGGATAATGAATAACTGAAACGTGGAAAAACAAAT
This sequence comes from Petrolisthes cinctipes, assembly GCA_033782935.1. Taxonomy (NCBI): domain Eukaryota; kingdom Metazoa; phylum Arthropoda; class Malacostraca; order Decapoda; family Porcellanidae; genus Petrolisthes; species Petrolisthes cinctipes. The sequence continues at coordinate 138,876 of JAWQEG010002084.1, read as the reverse complement.
ATTTGGTGGTCTTCAATGAGGGATTGAGTGTGGTGGATACAAGTATTGATTTATTGTACAGTATATTGAGAATCTACTGTAATGTTTGTTTGCAGAGACCTTCGTGTGGCCTACAACTCCCTGGGTGGCTGTGCATCTGTGAACCATCTCCACTTCCACACTTACTACCTCCCATACAGATTATATATTGAGACAGCTGTGAGTATCCTGTTCTGTTTAGCACCACGGTTCCTCTGTAAGGGTTCAGTGGGGTGTTGGTAATTGTGGAGCAAATGATTCCTCAAAACTATTCCAAGGAACAGGCCATCATTATTTTTGTTAATTTGGTTCTGTTTCCTGGCATACTTTGGAGGAAACAAGGCACTCTAATATACCAAAAGTGTATTAATTATCCCCTTAATGAGAATGTATACGAATGTTGCACTTTCATTGTTCAACTCTTAAACAACAACTAATGATATACAGTAAACTCATTCTGCACTGTTGTTATGGGTATATATTATACCATTATCTATGAATCTGTTAATTGTATAGTAAACATTCATTATCCACTGGGTTTATGGGTGTGTTATATACAAAGAGGGTTTTCTGTACACTGATTCATTACAAACAGTGCAATACACTCCCATAACATCAGTACAAAACAAGGGATTGGTGAAATACAATTTAGCTTTCTCTAATATCAATAGAATTACTTGTAGGAGGATACAATATAACCCAGGATATCCAAGTGACAGAAGCTACTTAAGTAAACCCATTTGCCATGATACCTTATTTTCCGGTGTTGTTATGGGTGTGTATTGTACTGTTTGTAATGAATCTGTACAGTAAACCCTCTTTGTACAGGTGGCAAAAAAAGTATTGGAACCACTCTTACATTAAATTTGACTATAATTTTCCATAGGGGAGTCCCATTACTTTTTTTGCCGACTGTACATTGTATTGCATTGTTCGTAATGAATCTGTGTACAGTAAACCCTCTTTGTACATTACATACCTATAAACCCAATGGATAATGAGGGTTTATTGTACACGGATAATGAATGTTTACTGTACATATTCATTACAAGCAGTACAATACACACACATAACAACATTGGAAAACCAGGCATTACTGTAACTGTAGAAGGACTGTTTCATTGACCACCTTCACTCCCTTCCCTCCAGGCCTGTGTTCAGCTGGCTGGCCCATGTTATACCTTTAAGGACTTTTATTCTCAAGGTTTTGTCTTCCATTTGGAGAATAGGGATGTTGATCTGCTGGCAAGGTGAGTACTGTATTATTTCACAATTACTTTTGGAATACAGATTAGAGAATGAGTTTCCAGTGTTTTGACCCAAGCCATTTAAAACAACCTCCCTTCCATGATATGCTTGTAAGAGGAGATTCTTCATTTGTTGGTACATTAGAATGTCTCTGATTCCTCCAAACTATGCCATGAAACGGATCCTCTGTTAGTACCATTGTGGGCATCTGTTTTCTGGCATAGTTAGGAGGAATCAGTAGCCATCAAATTTGCCAACAAGATAGTCTCCTTAATAGATTAAAAAATTGCCATATTATTTCTCTCTTCAAACCCTCTCTCAGAGTTCCATTCCATGAATAATATGTATACAGGGTACAGTTTCCTACTTTCCATTCATCCACAAAGGAATAGTTAGCTTAACTATTGGACATTAAAACATTCCTCTCAGTATGTCAAACCCTCAATATAATTTTCCCTGCACCCCCACCTATGATTATTGAACATTGATGTAATTTTCACTGCACTCCCTCTTTTAATTAAACACCATCTATGTAATTTTCTTTGCACACCCCTAACTTTTAATTTTATACCGTCAAGGGACAGTAATTTTCCCTGTGCTCCCTAACCTTTAATTATACATTATTAATGTACAATAAGTTTCCCTGCACCCACCACCTTTAAGTAAACACCCTCAATGTACAGTACTGTAATTTTCCTTGCACCCCCTACCTTTAATTATTTAACATGCAGGAGAGTGATGAAACTAGTGGACCTGTTGCTGAGTGAGGAGGTTGCCCACAATCTGTTCTTGACACGAGGGAGTGGTCTGTCCATGGAAGGAGAAGCTGAGAATAAGGATGAGGAGTACAACACTGTCAGGGTCATCGTATGGGCCAGGAAATTTGTCTTGGGTGGGTTGGCAGTGCAAGGTCTCAACTTACTGTTTTACACTGGTGTTATGTGTGTGTATTGCATTGTTCGTAATGAATCTGTGTACAGTAAACCCTCTTTGTACTTTACAGACGTATAAACCCAGTGGATAATGAGGGTTTATCGTACACGGATTCATGATGAACAGTGTAAAACACACCTATAACAAGAGTGAAAAATGAGATATTACTGTATATATATATGAGCTCCATGTATGATTATAATACTGTACAGTACATTAGTTTGTCAAATATGAAACATGGGAACTGAAACAGAGAACCACAGAATATTGTATAGTTTGTCATACATGGAAGTAAACTCATGACTTATATTTTGTCTGTGGCTGACATCAAATCATTATTCTTACTGTGAGGAAGAACCACTAACATCCAGAGGTTAAGAATAATTTCCATACACACACAAACCATTCCAGGTATTTTATATATATATATATTTTTTTTTATGTCCTGGGAAAACTCCTATTTTTCAGAGCCTAAGGGGGTAATACACCTTTGGTAATACACATTAGAGTGGCTTGATTCCCCCCAAAGTATACCAGGAAACAGATCTAGATAAACAAATATAATGGTATCCTGTTGCTTGGAATAGTTTGGAATAATCAGTTCACCTACACACATGCACTACCCGTATAATGGATACTTATGAAGCACCAGAGATCTTTGGCAACACCCCTCAACATTATTTCAGTAGGTTAATGGTGTGAGTTGATCGTGGGAAAGAAAGTCAGCATAGCATTCTTGTGTGTGTTTCAGATGTGACCGATGTAACAATGTTTGCCTGTGCTTGCTGTGAGTTGGCCGGTCATGTTCCTGTCTATTGTAAGTAATATATAATCACAGCAGCCTAGTCTGTTTACATATTTTCTTGTTTATTTGCTTGTCTCACACTATGGGTACTCAATCATACATCTTTCATATTCTTTCCTTCTGACCCTCTCCCACTAACTACTTTCATACACCTTTCAGTTCTATTCCCTCTGTCCCTCTCACACTAACTACTCTTCAATAAACTTTTTCAACTGGGACATGGGTTAGCACATGGTCAGACAACATTGTCAGGAAATGTAGCCTCCTTCTGTACCTTCAGTAGGTCTGGTTTGGTTGGTATACTGTAATTCACTAAAAAATATCCCTTTTCCAACAGTGCAAGACAAATGGAGTACCTTGAGTGAGGAAGACATCACACAGCCTCTTCACTCCAGGTGTCATGAGTCATACAGTACCATAATGCCCAAAGTGGTTCGTCTCTTCTCCCCTCAAGATGGCGGCAGCACTGTGTGATGTTCGGAACTACTTGCATGAATACATTAGCATTCATTTCACCAACAGCATATTGCGTGCATCTGTGGGGGGGAAGTATTCTTTGGTTATGGCTGAATAGTTTGATTATTTTGTTGTGGTTTATCACTTATATAGTCAGTGTACTGAATTTTTATTTTATTCATACAAAAAAAAAAAAAAATTGGCTACAAGAACATATAATTGTTTAGCCAACTTATGAGGTTTATCATCCTACTTAAGGGGGGGGGGGGAAACAACCTCTCTTTATGTTAAGTTGGAAGGCTACTGATTTCTTCAAACTATACCAGGAAACAAATCACCTCAATGTTACTAATAGAGGATCTGTTGTATTGTGACATAGTTTGAAGGATTCAGTAGCCTTCCAATTTACCGTACAAAATTTCTCCCCTTAAACATGTGAAATGATGAGATGGAAACGGAAAAGCTCTCACCATAGTGAAATTTTTGTTTTCTTTAGTACCATTATGTATACAGTATTGGTACTGTGTATCAGTTCCTAGTGTACTTATCTCTCCTCTCACACTTAGCTGGCTTGTATAGGTTTATTATATAATTTATACATTTTTTTTAAATATATGTACACTGTAGTATTGTTGTGAGATAAAAGTCTGTCACAGCAGGAAACTAAACCTTTTTTCACTGCAAGTTATAGAATTTTACCGCATGAACCTACCAAATATTTAATGGGGAAAATGATACAATTGAAAATCAACATCATCATCAATATCACATTTCCCTGCTTCCATATTGGTTCATCTAGTGGGTGTGGTGTCTGCTCTGCAGAGATGAATGTCTATTTATTTATAGCTCTTATGCATCACACTCTTTGGGAAGTTACCCTATTAATAAATAAAGATGGTAATAAAGATATTTTTCTCTCCCTCATTTCAATAAACTTGTTGTATATGCATAATATTCTTGTCCATAACATGATTTTATACATAGGGATCTTCAGCTAGAGGAACAGTAGTTCTAAATCTGGGAGTAAACTAAGCAAAGATTGGAACTGTAAACATCTTATGAGGAAGCACTGATTCGTTACAAAAGTTATTAGGAAAAAGAAAATGAAAATAAAGAGACTAATCTAGATTCCTACAAAGGGGGAGTAACGTGTGCATTACTTTAAGGGTTTTGGTGTTCCATCCTCTCCATTTCTATTCTTCAACTGTCCCTTCCTTACTTTCCTTCGTAATTGCTGTCCCACATCTCTGTCACTGTCTCGTCTATACTGTACTCTACCTATAGAGTCTTCCACACCTAGGGCAGTATACTTTCATCCTCATTTAATCTAGATTCTGGATAGGCTGATAGATACATGGATCAAATGTACAGCCACAATTAAATATCCTGCAACACTGTCCTTCCATCATAGTAAATATCTTTATAATTTAAAACAACACATGTATAATTTGCAGCACCTCATAATAATAATTGAGGGGGTTGAATTGACCTAAGGTGTTGTATGGTTATACAGTATATTTAGATATGATACTGATTTATTTTCCCATTGGAAGGAAAGTGTTGCTGGATATTTGATTGTGGCTGTGCAGTACAATTGCTATTTTCAGCTTTTGTAAGCTAAAAGAAAAGAAGTGTAGGATTTTACTATCTCTTGGCAACTGCTTTTACTCAGTGATAAGAGCTGTTAATTCATAAGATTTGTCAACTATCTTTATTATTTCATATTTTATCAATAGGAGCACCTTGGTTGGTACAGAAAATTTTTAATAAGAGCAAATCCAGTGGCTTATCAAAACTTCTGGAGGGCATAACACTTTTTCCCTACCGTCAGTGGGTTTGGTAGAATGTATTTAAAAATTTTCTTGTCATTATGTCAAAGCTGCCTGTGGAATGTCAATTTATCGTATGTGTTTGTCATAATATTAGTAAAGGTTTGTCATTGGTGCTTGTCATAATAATAGTCAACATTTGTCATGGTGTGCTTGTCATACTTTGATGGTTGGCGTTTGTTTACATTGACTCGGTGGGACAGGTTGTATGTGTGAGGGGCTTCCTTGTAAAATGTATGAACTCCTCTTTTTCGACACATTCTCTCATGAAGTCAGCGATGTAAGTGTCACTGGGACTTTGTAATTATGTAAAATAATTATTATAATACATTACATTACCTGAGAGATAACAAGAGAGGCGGTGGTATCCTAACACACAACTAGACAATGCCGGCCATTATTAGATTGTATTTATTCCCCTTATAATTAATAAGGCTGAGGCTGTATTATATCATGATTGTTTATATTCCAGGAGCCTCAATATATAGGGCCAATATAGTATACGGTAATGTTTGAGAAGAGCCACAGAAATGAAAAAATATTTTCAACTTGATTGAGATAACGCATTATTCACTGTTTTTATATGGTGAAATATAAGTTTGGCAGTGTATTTTGACCATGTTTGATTACCCCCAAAGAGACTATATAAAACAAGTAAATAACAAATTGAATTGTTAATATTTACATATTCAAGAGTTAACTTACATGACTTTATCTAAAGTTAACCTGGCCTAGTCTTGGACTAGGACTGACTACTAGGACCTAACCTGGGCAAACTTAAGGAGGAAGTCAAACATGGTAAATATACACTGGCATACCGGGTAAGTAACTTCATAAAGCAAAAACAACCAACAACAAAAATATGAAGGAAATTGGTACCAGTAAGTAACTTATTTTTTTGTGGCTCTTGGTAGCTATTACCTCAAATTGTAACCGTAATGTGTGTGCTTACAGAAAGTGCAGCTTGACCTGGTACAGTTCCCACGACCGGTACAAGTGACTGAGGTTCGAGTCATTCCCTTGGGTGCACGAGTCCAGGCAGACTTCCCAGGTGGAGTGAGACTCGGGTTAGTACTATACATTTGTAACAGTAATTACTGGTATCATCATCATTTTAGCTGCTCATTGCTAAAATTAAGTGATAATAAGGTATTTGTAAACAACAGTTCCACCTGGATTTTTCTGACTTATAAAAAGATATATACACTCGACTCTTGAATTAACGGACCCCTATTTAACGGATTTTGGATTTAACTTACACTTTTTTGAAAACTGAACAATATTACGTGTGCAGTCAGCCCCCCCCCCTACCCTCACAACACTCACACTTAAGCTTAACCCCTTTAGAGTGAACAACCTCTCAATGGACATTGTCCTCACTTCTAACATAAATTTAGAATTACTGTACTGTATTTTGGATGTACAGTACAGTATTAATTCAAATATATCCCCTAGATAACCTCAATTTTCCAGTAACGGACAAGATTAACACTTTTTTTGTCCATTAAATCAAAGGTCGAGTGTATTCATACTTTTGAGTGTTTTATGTTTGTATTGATCAAGTGATTGGGTTAGGTTGTCAAACTTTACCTAATGATTTGTTTATTTTTTTCAGAGCAACAAATCCAAGCCAGTTTGAAATAGAATTCTTTGTTAATGATCTAAGTAAGCGTGGAGTTGGGACTTTTGAGAGTGTGGGCTGTTTGCAATATAACCAACATGGCACTATTCAAATGGACTTTGAGAAGAAGGTAAAAAAGAAGTTATATCTTTATATATACCGTATATATTGTACCAATATTATTGTGGATTCTGTAAATAACTTTATTTTTATAGTAATGTTTAGGCTTACCGGTACCAGGAATACTATCGATATATATATATTTGTTGAAAATGTGGAAGAAAATTTCTGTTTTTAGCATAAACCTGTCCCTTTCAAAACATATAATGTATCATATTGATAATGGAGTACTGTGGTGTTTTTAGCTTGACACCATTGTTACTGTGCCCAGGTTCCAACGGATGGGATGTTACTGCGTGGGAACTTCAACACCATCACTCTGGCAGTGTATGGCAATCTGACCAAGGTGCAGCGGGAACCCACACCTCCCAAGGTGGTGAAGCGAAGTGAAGTGGTCCCTCATCCACCCCCAGAGAAGGTCAACACACACGATCGCATCCGGGACTGGCTTGAAGACACACAGGAGTGTGTAAGTCACTTGCTGAACCAAGTCACATTCCCTCTCTCTCTCTAGTTCTCTTTCCATCATGTAGAGTTTTAGCCTGACATTAAGTAAATTAATACATTTACATTCACCACCATTTAGTCACTCATACACTCATATCATTTTATTATGCAACTCCTCCACTCACTCACGACAGATGTCTTGCACTCTGTAAAAACTCCATAACCAGTAGTAGTTGTTCTGTGTACACTCATATAGAACTGTCACAAGTTTCCTCTTGGTTTGGAAAGTTTACAGTATGTATCTCCATGCATGCCTTCTCCATCATGTGCTCAAAATATTAGAATTTTTTCATTTGTGCTGCATGATGTCTGTCATTAGCATTTATTTCTACAGCGCAAGCAGCAGCCATTTTCCCATGACCCTTCAGAGGAAAACCAGGCCGAGTGGGATAACAAGGTTAGAATTCACGGCTGACCTGTTGGTTGGAGTAGAACATTGCATACATTTTGTTTAGATAATCGTATGTATGTTACCTTCCTTCGATTCTCAGCAGTGGTGTGCCATGTCCTCGTATTTTGGAAACAAACTTTTTCCTGCATTTGTCATCAGAGAACAAGAGAGACAAAGTTTTTTTCTTGACTGTGGTATATTGGAAATCTCTGTCCCTATGTTGGTATTAGTATTTGAATAACTGGTAAATCATTCTATTGCCCCCACAGCCACCAAGATCCCCACTAGAGTATGAGGAAGTGAAACAGTGGGAGGAAGAACGACCAGAGCAGCACAGAGACTATGAGAGGGAGCGAGAACGGGAGAGGGAACGGGAGCGGGAGAGGGAGCGCGAGAGGGAGAGAGAGCAGAGGAATTACCGAGGAGAAAACCGAGAGAGGGAGAGGAGGAGATCAGTAGAAAGATCCTGGAGCAAAGAGAGGTCATCCTGGGACCAGTCAAGACGTGAAGGAAGGAGAGAACCCGGTCGAGAAGGGGAGAGAGACAGAGAACGAGACAGAGAGAAGGAGTTTGATAGAGAGAGGGACTACGAGAGGGAAAGGGAGAGAGAAAGAGAGAAGGAACGCGACAGAGAGAGGGAGAGGGAACGTGAAAACAGGGAGAAAGAAAGAGAAAGGGAGAAGGAAAGAGAGAGGGAAAAGGAAAGAGAGCGAGAGAAGGAGAGGGAACGAGAAAGAGAGAAAGAACGTGAGAGAGACAAAGAACGGGCACGGGATAAGGAGCGGGACAGGGACCGGGACAGGGAGAGGGATAGTCAGAGGCGACAGAGCAGAGACAGCCGAGAGCACTTCGAGGAGGAGAGGACACCCACTCAGGAGCTGTCAGGGTTGAGGACCAGGCGCAGCACCGAGTGAGTACCATACAACCTCTTTCATTCACATTCGTCAATTTTGAATTTTCTTATGGCCAATGTTGTAATCTTTAGATATTTTTTTTTTTTTTTTTTTTTTTTTTTTTTTTTTTTTTTTTTTTAAAGGCCAGTGTTGTAATTTTTAAATATTTCTTGGTTTCTCTTTTCATTTAATATATGGCTGGTGTTGTAATCCTTATTATTATTTTTTTAAAGGAATTATAGGTGATATTTTGAGTGCTTTATATGCTGTTCCTTTATCATTCCCCAAGAAAGTTTATGTATGGGTAAAGCACTGTTAACTTAAGCTACAAAAAGCCACAGTAGACATCATTAATATCTATACAATGGGGATATTCCTAGGAAATTTTAGACAGTGAGGTTTAACCCATTGCTGAAGAAGGGTTTCCTGATATTTGTTTTACCTTGTGGATTAAGATTGTTCCCAGTGACAAGAAGCATAAATTGGTGTTAGATAAAAAGTTCATACCCACCAGTCACTGTTTAAGGGCAAATTCTTATACTTTTTTGCCACAAAGGGAACACTTTTTACACCTGTGACAGTACAAATATATATAATTTTTGCATAGTATCCCGTTTGCAGCAGAATACAATTTTTCCTGGTCATTGGCAACTGATCATTTCCATGAAGCCTTAACTCTTAAAATGATGGGGCATATTAGAAATGTAACATATTGATTGGATTTTGCTGGTGAAATACACTCAACCCTTGGCTATCATTCCCAATTAGTGCCGTACCGCGGCACTATAGCCGAAAACGTGATAGTCCAACCGAATAACTTATGGGAGTAATTGTAATTTGTGGCACGACAACCTAATAAACCCTATTTTGACCATTTTGTACACATTTTATCTAAAAATCAACATGCCCAAGGCTAATAAAATTTATTAATGTTATATTTCTTGGCTGTACTTCGTTTTGTTTGGCCTCCATTGATCAGCTTCACTTTTCCCACTTCTCAGCATAAGTAAGGTTCTTCCTCTTCTTGATTTCCCTGCCTGGTGCAGCAGCATTACGTTGGCCAATGATAGGAGGACGGGGTGGGGTTATGTTGGCAATTGTTCATTCTCATTGTGTCGCTATCACTGTTCACACATGGGAAATGCGTGGTTGAATGGCTTGGTGGGAAATATCCATGTTGGCGGCAGGGTCGGGCTGGTGGCAAGCAGCCAATGAGCTCTCCGCTGGTTCTGATGTCACGACCAATCACGGAGTGAATCTACCCATGCTGGGGGGGTGAGCTGGCGCGAGCGATGAGTTCGAAATATTCAATTTTCGATCATTTATGTTGCACTATAGCCATCTATTTGTGCTCCATAGTGGTATATTGGAAAATTTTAATATAGGCATGATAGCCATATAACGAGATAGCCAAACAAGCAATAGCCTAGGGTTGAGTGTACAGTATTGAAGCCTTTAGCAGTGGCGATACCTCTCATAAAAACTAATGTGGTGTTATGCGTTACAGACAAGAGTGGGACGAGCGTCGGTCAGACAAGTCCTCCCGCCGCCCTCGTACTCCACTGGACCCCACCCAGACCCAAGCTGCCCCTGCTGTCCCACCCGTTACATCACCTTACCAAACACCCGACACTCCACAAGAGGAAGGGGGAGCTCCCAGGGTACCAGACTTCCAGCCCGGCCAGCCTGACAGAGGCATGCCAAGAGGTCCAGAGTTCCAGGCAGGGCAAGGAAGAGGTCCTGAATTCCAGACAGGACAAGGCAGAGGTCCTGAGTTCCAGGCAGGACAGGTCAGAGGTCCAGAATTCCAGGCAGGACAGGTCAGAGGTCCAGAATTCCAGGCAGGCCAAGGGAGAGGTCCAGAATTCCAGGCAGGACAGGTTAGAGGACCAGAGTTCCAGGCAGGACCAGTTAGAGGTCCAGAGTTCCAGGCAGGACCAGTCAGAGGTCCGGAATTCCAGGCAGGACAAGTCAGAGGTCCTGAGTTCCAGGCAGGGCAGGGAGACCGTGGTGCTCCTAGACCAGTGGAATTCCCTGGAGGGCCACAAGGTGAGAGGGACGGAGAGGTACCCAAGCAAGTCCTGATACCCCTACCACTGCCACCAGAAGACATGGAAGCCATCAGTGATGATGAGGTTTTACCAGACCTCCCACCACCCCAGACTCCAGATGCCCCTGAGGAGGAATACCCAGCTGAGGAGTGTATGCCTATGGAGGATTTGGCTATGGATGATCCACACCAAGATGAAGGTAACTAACTACACACAAACACACACATACATCTGTTTATACAGAGATTAACTTTTCCCATCAGTTCCTTCCATCCATCCATCCATAGTGTTGATACATTACTCTATCCTGATAGTACCCATACAGGAGAACTTGGTATTGTCAAGGTAAAAGCCACAACATATTTTTTATATATGCATGCAGTGCTATTCCACTTAAAAGGGAAGACCATATGTTGGGGCCCACATTCCCATCCTTCGAATTTTGTAATGGTGTAGAGGTTAGGAAAGCAATATGAACATTGAAGATGGGAAAGGCCCTGGGGGTGGATGGGATAACTGCTGAAATGTTAAAGTGTGAGGGGAGGTAGTGGTGGAGTGGATGTTGCTTATATGCTCATTGGCTTGGAGGCAGGGAGAATTGCCAGAGGATTGGAGGAGAGCCATAATTGTGCCTCTGTATAAGGGAAAAGTGAGTAAGGATGAGTGTGGTAGCTTTAGGGGAATAAGCCTTGCATTAAAATCAACAGTGGAGAAATACATTGGGAAGTGTAGGAAGTTGTATGCTGCCTTTATGGACTTGGAGAAGGCATACGATAGGGCTGATAAGAGAGCTATGACAGAAGTGTTGAGAATTTACAATGTCTTTGCTGAAAGGCATTGAGGCCTTTTATGCAGAGGCAACAGCATGTGTGCTGGTAGAGGGTGATCTAAGTGAGAATTTGTGTATTATTATTTTAGGGCTAAGTCAGGATATATATACAGTATATGGATGGTTGTATGAGAGAGATGAAGGCCAAAGTGAATGGCCTGGGGGCAAAGCTGACATTGAATGGAGTAAATTGGTCCTTGGTGGCAAGCTTATTTGCAGGTGACACTGTGTTGATGACTGAGAGTGAAAGGGAGTTACAGAGGGTGGTGGATGAGATTCAGTCCATATGTAAACGAAGGAAACTGAAGGTGAATGTGGGTAAAAGTAAGGTGATGGTAATTGATAGGGCAAAAACTGAAGTGATTGACTTTGTCACACCTTACAGAGTGGGAGTAACAACTAAACTAAATGAGATAACTCTAGGGGGTGAGATGATGGAGGAAGTGAAGGAGTTTAAGTATTTGGGAACAGTTATGTGTAAACATGGAAATATGGAAGGAGAAATTAAGGAGAGAGCAGTGAGGGGTAGACAGGTTATAGGATCACTGGGAAGGATTATGAAGGGTAGAAGTGTGAGTATGGAAGTAAAAAGTGGACTAAGAAATAGTATAATCCTGCCAACACTGACATATGCGTCAGAGACATGGACATGGAGTAGGGCTCACCAGTCTAGAATAGGTGTAGTGGAAATGAGTTTCTTGAGAGGAGCATGTGGACTGACCAGGTGGGATGGAGAAAGTATTGAGAGTGTGTATGAGAGATGTGGTATGAGTGAGAAGGCAATTGGTATTGAGTGTGGGGTGGTTGAGAGGGTGAAGTGTAATACATGGAGGTGGTTTGGACATGTGGAGAGAATGCAAGGTGAGGAGTTAGTAAAGAAGGTGTATGTAAGTGAAGTTGTGGGACCTGGTGTGAGAGGCAGACCGGTTAGATTGATTCACAGTGACATGAATTGGGGCTAAAACAAGCAAAACAAAAGCTATTTTGCTTCATTAAGTTTTTTCCTGCTTTGACCATCCCTCATTTTCCACTGGGTTTATGGGTGTGTAATATACAAAAAAAAAAAAAAATGTTAAACAAGGCATTACTTCATTGTTTATATACTGTACAGTACTGCAGTTGTAATACTATGAACAATGTAACCATAACCGCACACTATTTTGCCAGGCGAGGAAATGGGCGAAGGCTTTGGGTATGAGGAGATCATAAGCGACGAGGAGGAATTGCCCGAGTACCAGTATGAAGAGGAGTGGATCATTGAAGAATGGGAGGACTGGCTCAAACCCTTCACACTACCTCCAGCACCTCTCATACATCTCACGGGTGTACAGTACCTACCCAATCCCACTCTCACTCCACTCCATGTTGAATATAACAGATGGAGGGCCAGACTGGAGGAGACTCAGTGGACAGAAGTAGAGGAACAGCCCCCAGAGGTATATAGTAATCCCTCATTTTCCATTTTGCACTGTTGTTTTGGATGTGTATTATACCTTTTTCTATGAATCTGTACAGATTTATAGTATAGTATCTGTACAGATTCATAGTATTTATTGAGAATAATAATCGAATTGATTTATTGGGGTGGTACTGGTATTTATGTGTGTAGCTGTGTGCTCATTTGTATGTACGTGTGGTAAAGTTAATTATGCATTACATTCACCAGGCTGAAAAATTGGAAACATTAGTTGTAGAGACGAATCTCTCCGGTGCTGACGGAGCAGAAACCCGGAAGGAGAGCGAAGGAGAAGAGACCAAAGGAGAGGAAGAGGATGGAGAGAAATGGGTCCAGGCAGTAGAAATGGTGTGTCAGCTCATACCCAAAGGCCTTCCCTTCCTCTTGGCCAGAAAGGGTTTTGGTGAGTAAATGAACATATATACAATACTTATCCTGTTTTTTTTCTCTCTCTCTCTCATTTTATATCTACAGCATATTTTATATACCTTGACCTGAGTAGGTGCTACCACAAAACCAATATTAGCCAACCTGAATATCATTCCATGCGTACCAACCCTACTGAAGCAACACGAGTGACCCAGAACCTACGATTTAGAAACTATCTACCCTCTGAGTGCCGATACTTTTTTGAGGAATTGTACAAAGAGGGTTTACTGTACTGTACACAGATTTATTACAAACAGTGCAATACACACCCATAACAGTTTGTAGGAATCAATTGTTCCAAATTCATCCTCACTGTACTACCCTTAAGCTATTTTGTAATTCAAACTTGCAAAGTGTTTTGATTCAGTATTTTCTGGCTTGGTTTGTTTGTACGGTGCATGTGTGTTGCAGGACTGGAGGCATATAAAAGTTTACATTTCTATGTGTTGCAGGTGTGGTAGAGACATTGTGTAACTGGGTCGAGGCTGGCCTGGATTTTGATCAAGCACTTGCACAAGAACAGCCAGTTTATAAGGTATATTATATTCTTCTAATTGATTTGTTGTTTGATGGTAATATCTTGTTCATCTCTCAGTCATTGTATGATGTATATTTAACCACACATAAGTATGTTCTCTGTGTCTGTACATTCAGTCTACTTAATATCTAAATCGTGTTATATATGCAGCCTCACTGTCAATGTTACTGAAGTCAATAGGGCATCTGTATCCTGTACTGTATGTATCTGAATCATCGTTTATTTTTGCATACATCAGATTCGTCACATGAAGGCAGGGGTACGATTGACACAACTGTTACTCCAGTGTTGGTGTGACATTACCCAGGCCCTCCTGTCCCGTCGTGTTCTGCATCGCCTCCACACACTCTACCACCAGCCTCACATGGCTCTGTCCATGAAGCTACTCATTCTTAAGTATGATGGTGTTATTCTTTCCTTGTCTATTCACTGTGGTCTTGTGTCCTACCACTGTTTTTAACATTTTGCTAATGTAAGGGAGGTTAGAATACTTTGCATATAAGAATTCAAGGTTATAAGATTAATGTTAAAGAAGGAAAATGGGGTATTGATGATGATTCTAATTATGTATAATTGCTTCTACCATACAGCATATGCAAAATTTATTGAATCAAATTAATTGATCTTTCTGGTTTTCGTGTACAGTTGAATGACAATTATATCTTATGGCAGATATCTGACAGAATTTTAAATTCAGTTTAAATATGAAGTGGCATCCCCATCACCCACCTTTCATGCAATGGTGCAGTCAGCCTCGCATCCCCTAGGATACGGGGGGGAGTAAGGGTTGGGGACCCTACTCTAACAATGAACCCACTAAAGGTTTTAAAAGCCTAAGAGCTGGACCCCTTGCCTGTTAGGGGTCCTACACTGGTGCTAGAACATACCCACCTCTTGAAAAAAGGGAAATGGGTTATTGATGATGATCATAAACATGAATGCACACCTTGTTGAAAATGTATGACTCTTATATTTCATTATGAAAATATGGCTTGCTGGAAGGAACCCCAAAAGATGGTGCCAGTATATGGGTGGGGCAAAGGTTTGCCTGGTTTATGCCCCAAAATACTGTAATGATAATAAATGCTTATCTGCTGTCTGTTAACTTTGTTGCATTTCACTGTATAGAATATTGTGCACTGGTTACTAACTCTTATTCACCATTCTGTCACCACATAATATAGATGTCATACATAGGTCTCTAGCTCTTTATTAACTGTTTCCCCACCAGGACAATCGACAGCATCACAAGAACACCTGAGGGGCTGAGGTTCTTCCTGGGTGAGGAGACAGAGGTGAAGTGCGTGGACACAGCGGTGGAGGGGATGGGGGTAGCACAGGAGATGATATGTAAGGAAGCAGGACCGTCAGAGAACACAAAGCCACCTGAGGACAAGAACGGATATGAGCTCTTGCTGGAGATGGTGGCCGAGGTTCCGCAGACCCGGACAAAGGTGTGTGCATGCGCCTTGATTCCTCCAAAGTATGCCAGGAAATCAAACCAGAATAATAAAAATAATTGTGACATGTTGCTTGGAATAGTCTGGAGGAATCAGTTGCTTCAGATTTACCAACACTGTACTTCCACCCTTAAATTAATTGGCTAGTGGGAGAATATGTGTTTGCTTTTCACCATCCAAAGACTCAAAGAACCTTGCTAATCATTATTTTTATTTCCTCAGGTTGCTCTTTCTGCCACCTTAAGAAAGGTTCACCTCCTTGACACATGCATTAAACTGGGAGAGGATGTAGCATCCTTGGTGAAGATGCTGGCACCCATGGAAGAGGATCTCAAATCAAAGGAGGAGGTGAGCACAGAATGATGGTTGCAGTTTATTTACTAATAGTGTGTTGTTGTTGTTGTTGTTGTTGTTCCTCAGGTTGCCAAGTCAATTAACCAACCATGAGTGATCTGAATATGGATATGCTTCTGAAACATAGTTTAGGGTGGACAGGGTGGAAGTGATGATGGTATATCTATATATGTAATAACATGTGCTGGGTGTTGTGTTAATGTTCCTCAGTGTGTGTGTGTTCTGCCATGGAGTACTTATATAATTATTGTGATGCCGTGAGTTCAAGAAGGCTGTAGGAAATATTTAGTTGTGTCTCAGGTCAACATGATTCTTTCCTTGAGGACTCTGGTTTCATGTTGTAGGTGTAGTAGTTGTGTAGCCTGTATTTACCTTTGTGAGGTGGTTATGTTTTGGTTCAGTAAATTGGTGGAACATGAGAAATAGAATATTTTTCCTGAAAGTGACTACATTATCTTCAGCCATGTGATGTGACATGTGTGGTTGGGTAGGAGTTGACCTGGGATTCGGTATCAGGCTTTTTAAGGGGTGATTTTGAAGGTCTCTGATTCCTCCAAACTATACCACGAAACAGATTCCTTATTAGTACCATTGAGGGTGTCTGTTTTCTGGTATAGTTAGGAGGAATCAGTAGACATCCAATCTACTAATAAGAGAGTCTCCCTTAAAGCCTATGTCCTGTGTCGTAATATTTATAAAAAAATGTAATTGTTCCATTTCCTAGCAGCCACTGAACCTGGATGATGAAGGCATGGAAGTGGATGATATTGAGGGTCGTATGGAGGTGCCGGCCAACTGGGGCAGCAGTGTCCCGCCTGACCTACTCACCTCCATCAACACTTGCCTACATGAAATCACACGGGTCTACCAGTTTGCTGACCAACTCCTTGCACATCCTCACAGGTGACCTTTTACTACTCACACATGCTTTGTCATAGGTGCACAACAGTGTAGATATTTACCAAATAAAAATGGGACTTTGAAACAGCACAAGAATGGGTTTTAACTATAGTTTGCAGTGCCCTCTGTCAGATGTGAAGTTTTCAGTAGCTCCCCACAGCTCAAGTAACATAAAATTGAACTCTCTTACTGTTTAGAGTAACTTATAACAATTTTCTTATGCTTTCACATCTTATTTGAATAATTTTTGTGATATTTTCATAATGATAGGTTTACTTTCAAGCCAATTTCTGTACGCTTTCATATCTTAATTTTAAAAGTTCTTGTGATTTTTTTTCATAATGATTAGTTTATTTTCAATCCACAATTCAGATGGTTGCCTGGATCAAAACAGTTCCAGCTTCCCAAGAACCCCCACGACCCATACCCACAACTGTACCTGATCCTGGAGCGTGGGGAGCTGCTTGGTACCTTGAGTGCACTGCTGGGAACTGGTGGTGCGGTGCAGGGCGGGGCAGTGATGGGTGAGGCTAAGGCATTGCTGGAGGCACTTATGGAGAAGGCTCATGGTATCACTTTTCTTGCCTCACACCCACATCACACCTCCACTATCATCAGGAGTCTCATATTGGTGGGTGTCAGTCAGTAAATGAGTTGTACAGTTGCATCCACTAATAATAAGCACAGTGTCCAGGAGTTTCATATTGGTGGATGTCAGTCAGTACGAGGTGTGCTGTTGCCTTCACTAGTAATGAGCACATCATCCATTTTTTTCATATTAGTGGATGTTGGTAAAAGAATTGTATCCATTAGTTAGTAACAAACACAGCATTCAGTGGTGGGTTTGGTGAAATGTGGCACCACTGTGTTTGTTTACATAGCATCCTTATAGTGGATACTATAGCATGGGTGATTTCTGCCCTTTCATTTACTATAACTATGAGTAAATAAACACAGTGGTGCCACATTTCACCAAACTCACCAGATGCTGTGCTCATTACCAGTGGAGGCAACTGTACAAAGGTTCACGAGGGCTCAGATTGGAGAAATGGTACGGTATCTCTCTTGCCTCATAACCATGCTACAATGCTACCCTTGTGGTGGAGTGGAGTAATGCTCATTGGAAAAAAATGATAAATATGACCATGGTATACTTATGACAACATCACACCGTACTATACAATATTCTGTTCAAAGGTATTACTACATTTGCTGACCTCGTGTTTAATTTTTGAGTGGGATAACTTGTTCATGTTTACTAGCACATCACTGTTTTGTTGTACAGTTGGGAAATAATGTATCTGAACACTGTTGGCAGCTTCTGGCAACATCCCCAAAAGTAAACACATCAATGGGAAAAACTATTTATGAATTGAAGGATAACTTTTATTTCACTGTCTGTGGTTGGTCGATGTCACCCAATATCAGATAACGTTATGTAGTAATGAATAAATTTTGTATATTACTAACGTGTATATCACTGACATTGTTACCAGAAGCCGTCAACGGTGTCCAGATACTTTGTTCCCCAACTGTACATTTGATCAGAGCATAACCAAACTGGACAAGTACATCACATGGCTTGGTTCTGGGAAATAGTTGCATATTACTTTCCATATAGGTGTATTGAAAATTTTTTAAAATATTAGAAGGTGCTTTCAATAAGATTTCTTTTGATTTTTAAAAATGTGAAATATTTTTACATTTTTCAGAAATTAAGTTAGTTTGTGATACAGTAATTTGAAGTGTGTCCTACTTTGAATATACAGTATGATTATTGTGGAAGAGTATTAATTCTAATTGTGTTATGAAGTGTGTCCTACTTTGAATATGTTATGATGATGAAAGAATGCTAACTGTAATTGAGTTCTGTGTGTTGCAGCTTGGTGAGGACAGTGGTGAGGAGGGAGGTGAGGACACAGCTCTTCACCAGTTGGGAACACAGTTAGTTTACATGCTCCAGGGCTTACAACAGCTGGACGGCTTGGCACAACTCTCAGCCGAACATAACACTGATTACTCACAAGCTGCCAGTCATTTCAATGCCTTGACTAGCCTCTTGGTATCCAGCCCTGGCAGAAATGCAGTCACAGCCCTCCTGGGTATGGGACGTAACCTTGAGGTCCTCTTGCCATACTTGAGGCTGGGCTCCGGCGACGACCAGGATAATGCCCCCACCCGACTTGCCTGCTACGGATATGCTGTGGATTTGGTGGCTCAGGTGGTCAAGTTCTCGGAGAATGTGGAGGTTCTAGAGAAGTTTGCTCCACGGCTGCTGGAACTGGTGGAGTACGAGGAGACCAGGGAAGGAGGGAAGGTGGACGAACACGCCCGACTTGCTGAACTGGTGCCTTGGATATCTGTAGCCAGACCCACTGAGAGCTTCACATATCATAACCTGGCCAACCTGTCCAACAGCCTGAAAGAACAACTGGAGAAAATTGACAAGTTCTCTGGGGAGCTGGTGACTCATCTTCGCATCATCCAATACTTGACTGTCCCCCACCACTCTGTGTCAGGCCTCGCCCCACAGGACCACAATGGGGAACTGATCGAGGAACTAAAATACAAATACGCCACAGTCCAGCTTTTCTCTGCCGACTGTCACACCCACCTGATAAACCTGCTGTCCCGCCTGTGTGGTATGTATGCACAGCCTGCTGTGCATGCCTCGAGCCTGACGTGTTCTGAGGGTGCAGTGCTGCTGGCCATGCTGCGTCCGGCCCTTGTTCTCCTCCACAACATCCTGACATACATCATCCAAGCACGCAACACCAGCTTCAAGGACCTGACCGCCGTGGGACCACTAGTGGAGACATACCTACTCATTCATGCCTTCCCCCCTGGCTCACAGCACCACTCCAAAGCCCAGGAACTACAGCGTCTGGTGATTTCCATCCTCTTAGTGTACACACAACCTGTTCACTCCACTAATGAAGCAGATGAAACCCTTGCCAAGAGTCTCTGGACCAAGATGATGGCTGAGGTAAATGATATGTGGAATCAGATAATCATGTATACATTATTCCTCTTGGAGTGTTTGTAATTCTCAAGAGAACTAGATTTCTCACTAACAACAGTTTCACACACTGATGTTTGGTGAGTTGGAAAGGAATGTGTAGGGAAGTGGTGCTGTGACAGTAATACTGGAGTAGTGTCTTATGTTTTTCTGTTAGAAATTTGTATTTCTTCCATAGAATATAAGTTGCTTCACTTGATTTACATTTGAGTACATTCAGTACTTATTGCCATGTGAACAAGAATTAATCAGGATTAATCCTTTCCTCAGAATGGAACTGAACCCAAGATTGTTAACTTTTTGCACTAACCTCTGTACTGATAATTCATATAAGAGCTTCCTTTATTAGTTTTGTATAAGTGTGTACTTAAACACGTACACCCTGGCAGAGGTAAATTGCGGTCTCAGAATGTTATACAGTACTGATTGCAGTTAGGAAACTTTATCAATTAAATTTTTTTGTAAGTTTTGTATTTTTCTTTTATTAGGTTTTGAAGCAGTTGATGACTGGACCACACACCATTGTAGGAGTCATGAGTCTGGTGATTGAATTGCTACCGGTACCATTACCACTACAGACCAGAGCAGGACTGACCAGTGAGGAAGAGGCTCAGGTAGTAACATTAAGACAGGCCTGGAGTGCTCACCTCTACTGTCTGGCTCCCACCTTACATGAGATCATTTTGCGACTGGGTCTGTCCATCAGTCCTCAGTTGATGCAGCTTCTGCGTCGTATGTGTGTGGCACTGGCTGATCTGTCTGCTGCCATGGCCCTTTTGGTGGCTCGTGCTGCCCTGGACCTGGTACTACAGTCCCATCGCCTGGACCAGCGGGCCTGTGGAGAAGACTTTGGTCCGTGTTCACTCCAGACGGCTCGTGTACTGGGCCTGCTGTCCACACTCGTATCTCACGCTCCCACCAAGGCTGCGGTATTACACTTACTACGTGGCCACTCCCCTACACCAGGGTCAGCATCCACCAGAACTGAGGAGAAGTATGCTGGTCTGGTGGCTCTGTGGTGTCGTATTGTCAACGTGGCTGCCAGTGGTACTCAAGGTCACATGCAGGCTCAGGACTACTTGGTGTCTATCATCCAGTATTTGTGTGACCATGAAAATGCCATGCACATTTACCAGGATTCTCGGGCCCAGGAAGGCAGCATCCAAGGCCTCAACACCAACCTGAGTGGTGTACCCAACAAGGATGTTCTCATTCCCATGGTGGACGCGTTAGTGGATCACCTACGTAACCTACACTCACCCCACCAGTCCCTCCAGCAGGTCCTGCGTGCCCTCATTCACCTCACAGAACATGACTATGGCTATTACCACATCAAAAGGTACAGTAAACCGCTCCACTGAAATGGTTATCACAGAACATCTATTTCCTATGTATGCTATTCTACACCCTTGATTCTCAGGCTAGATATATTCCATTCAGGTTATCAGGTATCCTCCAGTTCCCAAGTGGCTACCATCTATAGATAGTATAGACAGTCTCAGAGGGGTGGTTTCACTAACTTTATGACCTAATCTATCTGGGGCAAAATGTTAGTTATGTCTTTTTCAGTGGGTTGACCTCACAGTATAAAAATATTGGTAAGTAAGGCAGAGGAGTAATTAAAAAAATTCTTTTGAGTTAAATCATGTATAGCTTTTTATTATGTTAAGGAGGTTATACACTTTTCGTACATTGGAGCTCCTTAATTCCTCCAATATATACCAGGACACAGGATCAGATTAACAAAAATAATGGTGGCTAGCTGCTTGGAATCGTTTGGAGGAATCAGTTGTTCCAGATTTACCAACACTGTACTCTTCCTTTAAGTGTAAGGGAGAAGAAAGCATATCTACTGAGTTGAATGAAGTATTACAGTATTTTGTTTTGTTATGGTGGGAAAGGAAAAGGTTTGTCTTGTGAAATATTTGCTAACTTTTGTTTCTATTTCAGTGTTATGGAAAAGAAAAAAGCGTGTTTGATCAGTCTGTTCAAGCGTCTGAGTTCGGGTTTCAGCAAAGAGTTACCAGAACACTTGACCTCACTGCAAGGAGCACTAGAGTTCTGTCACTTGCTAATCTCCATTGATGACCAGGCCAACAGAACTCTCACAGTCTCACCCTCTGAACTGGCCAACTACCTGGGCTGGAAGCTGGGCGGGTACGAGATGCAGTTCTCAAAGTATGCACTAGAGAAAAAGGATGCCCAGAAAAAGGAGGAGAGGAAGGATGTTTTGAAGAAAGATGATAAAAAGGATTTGGTGAAAAAAGAAGAAAAAGAAAAAGAGAATATAGCACTGATACAGGAAAAGGAAGGTGCAAAGAAAGACACACAAGAAGGAAAGACAGGCCAAGAAAAGAAAGATGAGAGAGATGAATCCAAGGAGGATGAGGAGATAGACAAGAAGGAGAAAGTGGTAGTGAAGGAAGAGGCTCCAGAAGAAGGAAGCTCCGAAGTGAAAGATGAATTGACGGAGAAGGAAGGAGGAGAGGTGGAAGTCAAACAGGAGAAAGTGGACGAGGCAGTGGTGGAGAAGAAAGAGGAAGAGGTGATGAAGAAAGAAGTGAAGAGAGAGGAACCCAGGAGGGAAGAGGAGGTACAGGAACGTATACATCCACTCAAGCTGTTGGAGCAGATGGTTGTGGTGAGTGGAATCAACAACACTGTGGGAGGCTGTTTTGTTGGAAATTAGGACCGTATGCAAGAATATTTGTGGTGCATATGATGGTGTGGTACTGGTAGACAAACAACAGAGCCATCATACTGGTACCACGCCATCGTCAACACCACGAATGTTCTAGCATACGGCCCTTATTGCAAAAGGGAAATCATGGACAAGGCAATGGCATTGATGGTGTAATGGTCCCTTAAATATTGTATAGAGCCTCATCATTCAGTAACTCACCTTTTATGTCAATGCCCAAAATTACAGCCATTTAGAAATATCTGGACCTTTGGAGTGTGATTTGAGTGGTAAAGATGGTGGAAAAATGCTTAAGCTCATTCGTTTTTCAAGTCACTAACGTCTATGTTAATATTGCGTATTATTTATAATGATACTTTAAACATTATTTCTACTTTATAATCATATACAAGGTAAAGCTAAGGGTTGTATAGAGAAGCACTTTTTACCATACAAGGAAACTGCATTTAGCATCAAGCAGGGCTACTTAATATTGTGTAACCTAATAAAAATTTTACTCACAGGGCACATTCACTTTGTATATATTAGAGGGGTACTGGTTCCTCCAAACTATGCCACAAAACAGGACCAAGATAACAAAATTAATGGTGGCCTGTTGCTTGGAATGGTTTGGAAGAATGAGTCGCTCCAGATTTACCAATACTATACTTCCTCCTTAACAGGCAGAAGGTTGTGAAGAGGAGGTGATGGAGGGTCTCTATGATGACATCTCTCAGCTTATTACCATTCTAGATCAACCTACTGCCATTGATATCAAGGGTAAGTCAACTTCCCATTTAGCCATACTTCAACTGTATAATTATCCCTCCTTTCCTTTCCTTCCTTCAAAGCCTGCTAGCCATCCAAGGTAACTAAATTTCTCAAGCCATAGTTCAACAATATATCCCTCCTTTCCTCCCTTCAAAGCCTCCTAAAAGTCCTATCAGTCTCCTTTTCTCTGATATTTAACTATTGTTGTTTGAATCTGAACCTTACAATCATAATACAGTAATTATTCTATTCGCCTGAGTTACATGACTGTAGGTGTATAATACCATGGAAATTCAAATTTAAGAAGTTAAAAGTTTACACAGATATAATTATCACTTTGCGAGAATACCTTTTTGTCATAGAAGCACATTACATTTTGCTACACAAACCTCTTCTAGAGGTTTTCATATGGGCAAGGAACAAGTGAATATCCCCTTTGGAATGGATAAGGAGGCCATCTCTCTGCCTATTTCTCTTTTGAATATTCCATTCCTGGCCTTAGAAACTTGGAGGGAGTGTTGGAATAGGGAAAGTTGGAGACACTTCTGCCATGGCCACCCCCTTGGGAGGAGTTTCCGGAGGGAACGAGGCGTCAGAGCTATAGATAGATAGATAACCTAAGAAACTCACACCCACCCCTTGATATCTGACATTAATACAGGTAGAACTTCCCTCAAACAACAAACATGATTTGGTGATAGTATCATCATCATCATCTGATAAATTGCAAACATTGTTATCCTTGCTTTGCAGAGATGACGGAACCAAATTGTCCTGAGTCAGAGAGTCTGCAGTCTCTCTTCTCCTCAAGGGTGGTGTGGACCGTACCTGTGGCTGATGAAGACATTCCTTCATACTGGCTTGTTGTTCCACCTAGTGAGGAACCTGACCACTCGGAAATGGTGAGGGGCTATTTTAGTACATGGTATATCCCAACTAATGTATCTGCAGACTTATTTTAACAAAAACTTTTTAGTTGTAAGGGTGGCATTATTAACTTTTATGAGGAAAAGACTTTTCGCCACTCAATTCATACTGCACATTAATACGAACTGAGCAATGAAAAGCCTCTTCTTCAAAGAAGTAATTTAATATATTGACCCTAAGTATTCTGATATGTAAACAAATGTGCCATAAAAAAACTTAATGATATTGTTGTAATGACTCAGGTGTCAACAAACCTGCTGGAGACATGCCGACAGTACGCTGGAGATTACGACTTGGTGGGTTCCCTACACAAGTTGGTCAAGGGTCAGGGTTCCCAGGCTCTCACACCACAGAAACTTGGCAAGGGACCTCCACGCTATAAACACAGCACCGGGGCCATCAGACCAGACAAAAGGGGACGTCCATTTGGTGAGTTTTTGGAACACATGCAAGAATATCCATGGTGTTAACGATGGCATGGGACAGGTATGATGGCTCTGTAGTATGACTGTGGAGTCACCATACCTGTACCACACCATCATATGCAAGAATGTCCATAGTGATGATGATAGCTAGGTACCGATACGATGGCTATGTTGTGTGTCTGTGGAATCTTCATCGTACCGGTAACACGCCATCATGAACACCATAAATGTTCTTGCATACTGCCCTTGTTGAAAAGGTTAGTCACACAATAATCACCTACTTGTAATACTTATCCTTCATTTTTGGGCCAGATTAGCTGTGTTGAGATTCACGAGTACCACTTAAGGGGCTAGTACAGTATTGGTATATTAAAGTGCCTTAATTCCTCCAAAGTATGCCTGGAAAAAGGACTAGATTAACAAAAATAATGGTGATGTTGCTTGAAACTAATCGGAGAACTCAGTTGCTCCCGATTCACCAATATTACTACCATACCCCCTTAATTCCCTGAGATAAAGTTGAAGGATGGATGAAACAGTTTGACCAGATTCAGAAAAAAAAACATGTATGTAAATTCTGCTCGAGGGGAGAACCTCTTGTTGGTAAATTTGCGGTCTACTGATTCCTCTAAATTATGTTAGGAAACAAATTACCTCGGTGTTACTAATGAAGGATCTAGTTTGTGACAGAGTTTGGAGAATTCTGGAGCCCTCCAATTCACCAATAAAAAAAAAAGAGGCTTTCCCCTGAACTGTATCATAAGTAATGCATATCTGTCTGTAATTCTTTATTGTGAAAGATCAGTCTTGTAGGAAACATTAATAAGCCAATGGACAGATATATACCTTATCTCTTAGAGTAATATAGACTTGTATGTAAGCTTAATCTTTGCTCTGTTCTAAATCTATCATAATTTGGACTATTAAAAAAATGCTACATTGGCCACTGTCACACCAAAATACTATATATATCACTCCAACACCATATGGCCCCTACCATCAGTATTTTCTTAGCAGTCAGTCAATAAGTCAGTCAATCAGCCATTAGCATTTTCTTAGCAGTCAGTCAATCATAGGACTTTACTACGGTGTTATGAGGTGACCCGACCCAACCTGACCTAACCTCGAAAATGTGCCCCCTTCCTGCCATTAGCCTTTTCTTAGCAGTCTGTCAATAAGTCGATCAATCCTAGGATTTTACCATGGTGTTATCAGGTGATCTGACTTGACCTGACCTTGAAAATGTGCCCCCATTCTGCCATTTTCTTAGCAGTTAGTCAATAAATCAATAACAATCATGGGACTTAATGGTGTTATGATATGCTCCCATCCTGCGATTAGCATTTTATTTGCAGTCAGTCAGTGTTAATAATCAAGCATAGTACTTTACCATGACCCTATAAGGTGACTTGACCTGAAATCAAATACAGTATGTGCCCCTGTTCACACAGTTGCGCCGATGCGAGGGCGTTCCTTCAACCGCGGGATGAACATGAGAAGCGACCCGTTCCGCTCCCGTCCCCCCAACACCTCCCGTCCGCCATCGCTACATGTGGATGACTTTGTGGCCCTGGAGAGCACCGGACACCAACCCACTGGACCCACAGGATACAACAAAATCTCATTTGGCCGAGGCAAGGTGAGAACAAAATGATCTGAGGTTTACTGCATCAGATTGGTATTGAGGAATGTAGAAAGGAAGGTATAGAGAGTTGGAGGGAGGTACAGTATGTGTGTGTGTTTGTATTTGGCTGGTTTGAGGTTTATTGGATGAGATTGGTTTTGAGGAATGCAGGAAGGTAGGAGGTACAGAGAGTTGAAGGAAGGTGTGTGTGTGTTATGTTATGTTGTGTTGTGCAGAGGCAGACTTTAGGGGGTGTAACAGTTCTATAACCTGGGACACATTCTGGACTCTAATGCCGGGACAGAAAGAGTGATGAGAGCAATAGTGGTATCAGCATGGTTAAGGAGGTAATACACTTTTGGTACTTTGGAGTGTCTTGATTCCTCCAAACTATGCCAGGAAACAGGACCAGATTGATGAAGAAATGGTGGACTGTTGCTTGGAATAGTTTTGGAAAATCAGTTGCTCCAGATTTACTAACACCATACTTTCCCCTTAAAATGGAATTAAATAACCAGCCTTCTGGTGAACAAGAGCATACCGGTACCACTGAGCCATTATCAGGTCAGTCTGTATTTATTGTGTGGAAATGTGAGACAGTTTTATATAGAGTATTATACAGAACTGGTTATAAGATGCTAAAATATATAGCTGGGGATAGGTGGGAGGCTTGATGACGAACAGAGTGCAGTGAAAGAGAGCTATTGTACGGGTGTCCACAGGAATTTTTCCACAGGCTATAAGGAGAGAGGTTATTATTCTGGAAGTACTGCAATGAATGGTCTACCAAGTGACTTGGTGATAGCAAAACAACAAACCTAATAATAATGTATTGCAATTATGTAGTCTTACATTTTCTATTCGTTATAAACCCTCAAAAATAACAGCGTGTGTAAACATTTTTGTGGCCAGTAATACATCCAACCTTAGTACAGTATACAGTAATGGGAAAGGAAGGATGATTAGGAATGTGAATGTTTGATGATGTGAATGAATTAAACCATTTATTATCAATTAAATTTTCATCAGTTTGTGTACAGTAATGCCTTGTTTTGCACTGGTGTTATGGGTGTGTATTGCACTGTTGTTTGTAATGAATTTGTGTACAGTAAACCTTCTTTGTACATTGCACACCAATAAACATGGTGGATAATGAGGGTTTACTGTACAAGGTTTCATAGAAAACAATATGATACACATCCATAATAACAATGCAAAACTAGGGATTACTTTACATCTTTGTTGTGTTGATAACATTATACTTCATTCCTCGTCCACCCCACCCCACAGTTCCTGCTGGATTCTATGAGGGGTCGGGGCAGCAGGGGTCGTGGTGAAGGTCGGGGCACCAGGTTCTTCCACAGACCACCCTTTAGGCCAGATATTGGTAAGTTTTTTAAATCAATTACTTTATATAGAATAAGTGTAATTTTTTAATCATTTATTTTTTATCAATATATTCAAGTAGTACTGCCTTTTTGGTTGATATGTGTTGGATACTAATAGGACACTGTCAGGTTTCAAACAGGTCAAAGCAATAAGAGTATTTATATTTTATTTTACTTATTTAAGTATTTTATTTACTGTACTTTTTTTTTATGCTCATATTAACATGAGGTTCATGTTACAGGTTCCGTCCGTGGCACCTTGTCCCGGGGTCGGGGTGGAATGCCTTGGCTCTTCCAGGGTGATGGGTCTCCCCGGGGTTACAGGGGCACCTCTATGAGTCCCAGAGCCATGAGGTTCATCCGGGGTCGCGGGGCATACTCCCGGGGCAATGGAGGGGCAGGTAGCGGATCCAAAGACAGATTCCAGGGGAAGTTTGGTGACCGTGGAGGGAGACGGGACATGAATGGAGGCAGACACATGAGAGGAGGATTCAGATGAGGTTACCAGGATGATAATGACAATGTATGGACGGATAGTGTTGTATTTTTTTAGCTGAAAATATACAAGATGTCCATTTAGTCTTGTAACTGATTTCACACCATTATTATAATACACATTATCCTTGTTAGGTACAGACTGATTGATTACTGTGCCATCTATAAAACAACAAACCAAAATTTTGTAATGGGTTAACATACAGTAATAACAAAATTTTATGTTCGTATCAACCATAATTTTAGAGTTGTACATTGTATTTATCAGTTAAAAACTTTATGAGCACCTTGTATTTCGACAGTTATTAATGAATGTCACACAACTCGATCTGTTTTGAAAATATTATCAGGATGGTTATTTTCAACTACATTACAAAGAAATACACCGTTAAATCTAGAATGGTCATTAATTATTATTATTATTATAACCCTGGTTCATGTAGATACATACTAACTAACTGGTCCCCCAAATTTAGCATTGTGTCAAGTTCTGTGGGCCACTATCCTCCATATTAGAGAATTACTCATCAGAAACACTAAAGCCTTGTTAACACAAAGCGTTTTCCACCGCACAGATGTTAACGTACATTGCTGTTCACACTAAGTGTTTTCCATCATGCAGTTATATTCCATCTCATATACAAGTGGGTGTACAGGCATGCAAACGCTCGGTCGAGAGGGGGATTTTGCTACTTGCGCGTTTTGGGGATGACTCCATAGACTGCCATTGACTTTGGAAACGCACATTCAGAAAGGCCTCGTGTGAACATTTACCGAAGAGATAGTGAACAAAAAATAAACTTGGAGAGAAGA
This sequence comes from Petrolisthes cinctipes, assembly GCA_033782935.1. Classification (NCBI taxonomy): domain Eukaryota; kingdom Metazoa; phylum Arthropoda; class Malacostraca; order Decapoda; family Porcellanidae; genus Petrolisthes; species Petrolisthes cinctipes. The sequence continues at coordinate 109,896 of JAWQEG010002084.1, read as the reverse complement.
ATAAGGTAAAGAGGGATAGTAGAAAAGTTTAAAATAAGTTTTCTCAGGACTAAAGGGGTGTCCAAACCCTAAGGGGTAGTATATATTGTTAAACTACTACTGTACTTCAAAGAAAAGACACTTCGTCGCTCAATTTGTACTATTTCCTTAAAGAAGTAGTTTAATAATATGACCCTAAGTATTACCTTCATCTCTTAACCCCTTATGGTACACAATTTCTCCACTCTCCTACCTACTTAGACACAAAACAGACAAATTTTGAGCATTCACCAAGACTGATTTTACCATTAAAAGTTTGGAGAGCTTGAAATTACACATAAGAGTCTGTCATCCTCAATCTCCTTTGTTAACTAGTTTCTGCAGTCAGTTACCAAAGATACAAAAATTAAGGTCAAACTTCACGAAGCATTTTAATTTTAGACAATAACATTACAGAAGTAACACAAATCCAGGCAATAATTATGTTTCTAAGGCAGGAATCATGTATATTTGGTGGAGAGAATGGGTAAGGGAAATTATATAACGAAAATGCCTGTAAATGGAGTAAATAAGCTGTACTGTACAAAAATTGAAAGTAATTTCCTTCTAAAATTGCAAATGTTGAGGGAAAGAGGGCGAGGGCTGGCTGCCAAACACGAGACCAGGCCCAGAGGTGGTAGGTACAGTAATGCCTTGTTTTCCACCGGTGCTATGTGTGTGTATTGCACTGTTTGTAATGAATCTGCGTACAGTAAACCCTCTGTACTTTAATCACCCCATAAACCCAGTGAATAATGAGGATTTACTGTACATTGATTCATAACGAACAGTATAATGCACACCCATAACAATAGAGGAAAACAAGGGCTTACTGAATGGCTAGATACAGTATAGCCAAAGCATTTTTCTGTAATCCTTGCTCCATTTAAGTTCATTGTCTTAGCAGCAAGTTACTGTTGTTGTGTCATATTACATTGTCTTCAGTATATAAGGGATCAAGCAATACTCCTTTATCAGGGGCTTGTATGAATGTATCATTGTTCATTTCAGACATTTCAGACTTAGATTGTCATGTGGATGTTAGTCAATATTAATTTATTTTTTATTTTATTTTTTTAATATTTGTTTGTTTATATTTCCCTTTACAACTGAAAAATCTGTACCGTTGTTGTATTATTTACTCATATACAGTAAGTTGAAATAATCTCGGAGTACAATCCTTTTAAATTTTTTATTTGAAAAGTACAACACCAATTTTTATATTTGTCATTCTAACAGAACTACTGTATGTTGGATTTGAATGAAAGGTGTTCACAGATGTTGTAAGATGTAGGAGCCCTAATATGGAAAGATAGTTGACAGGATTGTGTGACAGTGTCTTACTCAGGTTATAGTTACAGTAGTTATAAGAGATCAGTCAAGCCAAGATAATGGGATGGAGAAATGGCGAGGAGTGAGAGAGAGATTGATTGTTTTGATTGTTTCTTGTCCTCATCAGTGAAATAAAAACGAGTGAGAGGTCCAAAAACATGTCCAATTTTGTTCGAAATGCCTAGACACATTGCGTTTATAAAAGCTTAACCCTTTAGCGGGCAGTCGACCTCCTACAACATAGGTCGGTGCTGAACTGCTCACGCTTCAGAGTTGTATGCATAAGGGAAAAAATATGATGTTTTTTACATTCATTGCTGCTCCACGAGAGTTCCAGTACTGTACCACTTTCTGTTGTAAATGTGGTGGATATTTGCTGGTGAAAACTGTCGTGAGTGAAATTTATTTATATATTTTGTACATATTTCATGTGTAAGGGAATAATTGGCTCATCAATTCGATAATTAGGAACTTAGTAGGATATAAAAATAATTTCTGTACTTTCATCATTCAGTCTTCATTGTAGTCCAAGTGTCATGTAACAAATTTCAGTACATATAATTTTATTGTAGGTTTTTGGAAATGTATGTACAGCAATGTCACAAAATGTATAAAATTTCATAAAATCCATTACTGTATAATGTAATGGTAAACATGACAACATTTCTTAGCATGACTGTACTGTACCAAGTATTTGCCAATAAATGTTTTTTTTTTATATACTGTAAGTAGCAACATTTAAATTACCATATATGCAAGTTAGTATAATAAGTTCTATATGGTTAGAAAAACACACACAAGTTCTGAAATTACATAATTTCAAATTATACAATAATGGAACTTGCATAGGTTTTTCTTACTATTTGCTTCATCACAAGAATGTGGATTTTAATCCAGTGAATTCCATATCCTTTAAATAATTTCATTACTGATACATGATATTTTCTTGTGATAAACTATGAACATAATGATTTGGTCATTCACATTTCTGTAAAGTTAGTATGTGCTTAGGTCTGTGAATATGAGCTGTGAAAGTACAGCTCACAAGTAGAAAATAATAAGCAGGTATAGGTGAAAAGAAGTGATGGGTAATATGTGAAATCATGGGCCATATGTAAGAACATTCATGGTGCCGATGACAGCGTGGTACTAGTTTAAAGACTCCAGGGACACTGCAGAGCCATCATACAAGTACCATGACTTCATCACTACCATGAATGTTCTTGAATATGGCCCAGTTGTCTCTTATATGAAAGTAATGAACTGCTTTGAAGTGGAGTTAATCAGTGGGGGACATCCTGTAGCAGTTGGCACAAATACAAGTCATTCTTCTTGGCATAAACCACATTCATTCATCATACACTATACTTTTGTTCCTTTGTTTTCATTTTGATATATGTGAGGCATAATTGACTTACATGATACTTTTTCTCTTTACCAATATTTAATATTGGTACTGTATTACCAATACCAATATCACTATTTAACAATTAGAGACTTGATTCCTCCAAACTATACAAAGAAATAAGGTGCCTCAGTAAACCCTATAGGTGGTTGCTTTCCTGGCATAGTTTGAAAGAATCACCCTTAGTTCTCTACTACTCAAACTTGCTTCAATTCCATCATTACAATAATTCCTCCTTAGCTCCCAATAATCCTTCTTCCTTTCACTTCTGCTTTGTATACCCTCTTCACTAATCTGTGTACGTGTGTTATAACAATGACTCCTTAACAATCAGTTATTAGTAGTAGGAAATAACATGACATTTTGTTCCTGAATACAAGCTGAGTGAAGGACAAATAGCTATAGTGTCAGAAATAATGGGCTATTGTCCTTTTGGGACAGTAGGAGTTGGGTGAGTTGGTTGCCAACACCAAATTTACAACATTGGAAGGTTGCTAAATATGCTGCTTTGTAGGTTTCTCACCTAATTCCGTTACTTTTAAAGGCATAAAGTTATTATTTAAGAGTTGAGAGTTTTTCTTCATTGTATATTTAAAAGATGAAGAGAGAGATAGAGAGAGGGTACGGAGACGAGTGAGATAACGAGTTGATAGGGATCGATGAGGGGAGATATGATATTATATATACTGTATTACCGTGGGGGATGCTATATAGATTGTATAGATCGATCAATAAGGTGTTCGTCTACGTGTCTGATCAGTGACACACATGAGTAGTTGGAAATTCTTTGAATTAACAGAGTCGAGTCAGTAGTAAATTCTTAGTCGAGAGGAATGTAAAAGTGGCATGGCAAGTGAAAAATATAATAAATCATTACTACTACGTTAGTTTTGAGTAAACTGGGTGGAACTGGTGTTTCTCTTGTTCACGGAATGCAAATTATCCGTGTATGGCTAAATCAATAATTTTATCAATAGTTTGATCTAATCTGCTACTTTTACTATTGAATCGTTATGTCAGAGTGATTGTTCCCTCATTCCCTTCTTTTTCCTTCGTCTTTCTGTTTTTCCTGTCTTTCTCCTTCACCCTTGTGGCACATACAAAGTTTTACTCATCGAACAGACTCTTCCTTTTCCCACCTTTAATTAAGACTTCACATCGGATACATCATAAAATAAAATATAATAAATTCAGCCATCGCATATTATCCAATTTCCTGTGGCAGGCAATCCAGTTTGGAACATTTTATGATGTTCTTCTGGCCAAGCACAGTCCTTGTTTTCTCACCTTTAATTAAGATTCCACACCGGAAATAAATAGCAACGGATATAGATAAATAAACTAATAAAATAAAATATATAAAATAAGCCACGTTGACTGACTTGCTGAAGTGGCAAGTTAACAAGTGGCAACCCTGCAATCAGTAGCAGTGTTGCCAGATGTGGGAAATTAGAGAGAACAATGGGGAAATTATATAAATATTGTTCAACTAGAAAGTAAATGGGGAAATTTCTGCCAGACAAAATATTAAAAAGATGGTAAATATGCGATTATCTTCAGGAGTAAACAGGAAATTTTTAAAGCAAAATGGGAAATTCCGATGTTGAAGATGGGGAAATTTTGATGTTGAACTTGAAATAAAAGGGAGATTCTAATGTTGAAGTTGAGGTAAAAAGGAAAATTCTGATGATGAATTTGAGGAAATTTGGTCCATCAGATGTGGTGGCACTGTGGCAAGTTGGCAACACTGGATCATCAGTAGTGGACCAAACGTAATGAGAGGTGGTGGGTTACTGCTTCTCTCTCTGGCACTTTATTACTTAAAATTACTACTACTACTTAGGGCCTGTTGAATTATTGTACTACTGGGAGGTGAAGAACACTAAATAAACTAAGGTTGGTATTTATATTATTAGTTTTGGGAATATAAATATATAATGGTATTGACATTCAAAATACCACATGTGAATGACCTTTCTCAATTATCTCTAATTGCTCTTTACTATTTATAATTAACACTGATGACATGATAATAATACATCATTATAGTACGTGGTATATCATGTATAAGACAATAGGTGTTGACAGTTTAATAAGATTATGATTTATGGGCGGTATGCAAGAACATCAACATCCATGGTGTTGACGATGGTGTGGCAATGGTACGATGGTTCCATAGACAATCAACAGAGCCATCGTATTGGTACCACACCATCGTCAACACCATGAATATTCTTACATACGGCCTTATGTTACAAGGTCCTAATAAGATACCAATAATATTATACTTGTTTTTCTCTTTACGTTTGGTCAGTTTTTGTTAAAGTTTTCACTTCTGTAGTTCAAATCTAGGACGGCTACAGTCAACTCCATTCAACAAAAAGTTTTGCTTGTTGCTTTTATATCTTATTTATTTTTGCTGCAGTCATGTACATTATAGATATATATCGGTATTTATTAATAATTATCTGGTAATGATACATGATAATGATTGTGACCCCATGGGGTGAGGGGAGGGGACCATTGGATTATTATTATTATTATTATTACTGCAGACCTGTAATGACTATATATATATATATATATATCCTGATGATAACCTAAACAGGTTTTAATTAGGACTTGGGGAATGCCTGGAGTTAAGTTTGGTTACAGTATTTTTCCTCGCAATAATTTTTTCAAATACCATATGGAAGAACATTGTTCGATGGGGGGTATTGTCTTCATTAGCCTTGTTATGTGTGTCCACAACTGAGCGTGATGAACTTTGACATAAAATGGGAATAGATAAGAAGAGCTGAAAAATAGGATGTTACATACCAGTTTCCTTCATATTTTTGTTGATGGTTGTTTTTGCTTTATGAAGTCATTTCCCAGTGTGCTAGTGCTATTTGATAATATTTAATTTCCCTCAATGTGCAATTCTCTCTTCCTTCCTTTAACTTCCTTTACAACCTGTTCCCTCTCTCTGTCTCTTTGAACCAGCTGTAAATGTTCAGTATATAATTATTTACTTATACAATGTTTGACATAGATGATTCAGCAGCATTGCCAGTACAGGTCAAGGTTACAGGTGTAAAGTGGTGAGGTGAGGTACATGAGGTGGAGAAGTGGCAACAGTGTACATACATCTAGATAAGTCATAGCCGCCAGATTAGATTAGCCAGTCAGGAAATTGTACTGGTACTGTTCTTGGCTAAAAAAAAATAAGCTATGATATTGGAAAGGGGAAATGAAACTAAGTTGATTTGTTTTCCCGCTTTCTCCCTCTTTATTCCTCCAAGTCTACATACCACCTGATCATATATGGTAGCCAACTTTGAACACATCCATGCAAATTCTTATAAATCCTTCAAACGTAATCTTTACTACTGTACACTTACATGCTACAGATATACACTCTTTCAATTATCATTTGGCAATAGAGTAGTGTTTTGTATATCATACTGGTATTCTCCTATGCAAGAATTATGATTTCCCTTAAATATTCACAGTATTATTGTTGGCAGAGAGGAAGAAATAGCACTTAATACATGTAGGAATTATCCTACAGTAGGTGTTTGATGAACTATTATTTTTATATATTTTCCTATTATTATTACTATTTATTTTTTCTTATTTTTTATCTATTAATTTTATTTATTTTCCAGGTGGCATGAGACTCGGCTCCAAGAATGGAATGTGTTACTGTATCTAAAATTCTTTATTTATTTTCCAGGTGATTTGAGACTGATCCACAGAAATGTAGCCTAATGCTCATCCAGTATTCCAGCAACTAAGTTGACTTTTGTGCATATAGTTTGAGCCAGGAAGAAGGTGAAGGCTGTTGTGGGGAGTGAGGGATGAGGAGGCCATTGGTGATACAAGGAACATTGAGGTGGAGCAAGGCAGGAGGCTTTTACAGGCAACTACAGGACAACCCAAGTGGTGCATCAGCTTCTTATCTTTGTAAGTTAGGGGGATAGTATGTACACAGTTGCCATTATGGTAGTTTGTTACAACTACAATACAGTACTACAGGCATTTTAAATATCCAGTGTATGTGAGCACTAATTGAAATGTTAGTACTGATAGTTCATATTTTTAATAACTCTCACTTTATAATTTTGCTCCCCTGAAAAGCTCATAGCAAACATTGAAAACTTACTGTACACTGTCAGTCATAAAAGAACCACAATGTTGGTAAAAGTGGTTATGATTAATTTGAAACTCCTTAAGACTGGGAAAACACAGGTGGACATGACAGGGGACATTAAAGGTACTGATACACTTTCGGTACATTTGAGTGCCTTGATTTCTCCAAAGTATGCCGAGAAACAGGGCTAGATTAACATAAATAATGGTGGCCTGTTGCTCGGAATAGTTTCGAGGAATCTGTTGTTCCAGATATTCTAGCATTATACTATATTACATTGAACCAGTGAGAAGCTCATCAGTTGCCACCATTGTACAGTAAATAATGAGATGTTTTGAGGACTTATGGTGGGAAGGAGTTCAAATAGTTATTGTTTTCATGCATACAAACTATCATCATTACCAGTTGCAATGTTCAATACAGTAAAGCTTTCCCTTAAGGGACAGGGTGCCCTTTTTTAGGTGTTCAAAGTTTTTTTTTTTTTTTTTTTTTTTTTTTAATAAAATGTGTGTAAAGAACTTTATAGACATTGTTCATACTTGACTTAATATCATCACTGATAACTTTATCATACTGGAGTTATATCTTTTTATATATGTATACAGTATTGTCAAGTAATAGCAGTGAAAGTTACAGTAATATTTAATGGAGTTTACATGTCTTTAATTTTATATTTATATATTTTATTCATATATCGTTTTACATGTTTGGTTATAAAATAAAGGACTTTGCACCTCTATTTAAAAAATAATATTCTGTCCTATAATGTTTATTATATTGAGGTACCGTAGGATGTCTGCCTTAGACGAGCTTGAACCTTTCTATTAAGGGGTTAGTACAATGTTAGTAAATCTGATTCCTTCGAACTATTCCAAGCAGCAGGACACCACTAATTTTGTTAATCTGGTCCAGTTTCTTGACATACTTTGGAGGAATCAAGACACTCTAATGTACACTCGCAATCCACAATCCCTAGCCCACCCGAGTCAAAGCCCAAGATTTGGAGCAGGCGGGTTCTGGACGACAGCCCACCCAAAGCCTTCACTGGTTCGAAATGTGTGTGTGTGTGTGTGTGTGTGTGTTCTCATGATGGTTTGGGTGGGCTGTCGTCCAGAAACCGACTGCTTCAGATCTCGGGCTTCGACTCAGGTGTGCTAGGGATTGTGGATTGTGAGTGTACCAACAATAATTTATTACCCCCTTAATAATGGTGGACTTTGTATTCCAGTACAGTAGTGGTTTAATATGTTGGTGCACATCATCCTTGATGGCAAGTACTCTTATCTTTATCTTATCAGGATGTTCAGTACAGACAGTTTGAAGCTTATTGTATGCATTCTTGTGTGCTCAACCACTGAAGAACGATTATACAGTACAAGTAAGATGTGATCAGGGAGTGTACAGTTTATAGTGCTATCATTTCTTCTTAAGATGTGTTAATTTTTCCCCTGTACAGTGGCAGTTCTCATTGTGGTTTTAATCCCTTGTTTTCCACTCTTGTTATGGGTGTTTAATTGTGTATTAATACCATTTTCTATGAATCCATGTAGAGTAAACCCTCATTATACACTGGGTTTATGGGTGTATAATGAACAAAGATAGTTTATTGTACACAGAATCATTCCAAACAGCGCAAAACAAGGCATTACTGTAGTAGGTCCTTTTTAGCCAATATTTTACTTACATTACAGGTTAGTGAAGCTATGTGGAAGAATAATGAGTGAACTACAGGAACTAAAAGAGAGAGTGGCAGGGGTGTCAAATAATATCCACCACCTCAAGATAGATGACAAGTTACTCAAGAGATACCTTACAGCTTTCCGGTCTGTCTCTGAAGCATATAAGGTGAGGAATCATGTTCTGTTGTTGGTAACTGGTTGATAGGTAAATGGGCAATGGGTTCTGTATAGATAAAGAATAATAATCCCCGGTACCGTACACTAAAGGTCCATTCACACATATCTGTGCCGTGTCTGGTCAGTGTCAGCGAAAAAAATATTGTTGCTTTAAAACTGGCCGAGGTATTCACACATGTCCGTCGCAGTACCGTGTATTGACTGTGTCAGTGCCGACAAATTAAATATCATCACCACCGATAATTTTTATTTTTCACGGACTTCGGAAAGTGGGACGAGTGTATTGAGCTGTGAACAAACATGAATGACGAGCTCATTATTGAATTGGTTAGAAATCAATTTGTTCTTTGATTTATCCCAACCAAAATATATGGATAGCAGTTTCAAACCAGCTGTTTGGAATAGTACATAAGACAAGAACAGTATAGGATTGTACGGAGGTGCCACGGATATGTGTGAACAGACAGCACTGATGCGGTCACGGATATCATTGACACGGCACGGATATGTGTGAATGGACCTTAATACCTTGTTTTCCACTGTTTGTAATGAATCTGTGTGCAGTAAATCCTCTTTTGTATATTAATCTGTGTACAGTAGACCCTCTTTTATACACATTAATCTATGTACAGTAAACCCTCGCTAAATCAGATACTTATGAATTGGATATCGGATAACTCGGACACTAGGCAGAAGTCAGATGTATATCCGACTTATGCAGAGATATTCCAGGTGCATAATCACTAAGGCCTTCAGCCTGAGAAGTGACGCAAGTTAATTTTATACAAGACTCAAATTACCATCTCTATACCCTATGTCGACTGACCATATATTTATATAATTATGCTTTTACCATGACAGGTATAAGGAACTCAATGTTTTGGATTAATTAATTTTATTATCTGAAAAATAGTGATGTACTGATATATAACTGGCCGCGTCATTGCCAAGTGAACCATGGAGCCACTTATGCATTGGTCATGATGATATCACCACGATGACTCCACGCAGTGTTCCATTATCCATTACAAATTTTATCATGTTATATTATAATGATATATAATTGGCTGCGTCAAGGGTCTCCCCCCCCCCCCCAATTGATCCGAATTGGCAAGGGTTTACTGTATAGTACACCCTCATTTTACATTACACACATAAGCCCTGTGCATAATAAAGGTTTACTGTACACAGCTTCATAGAACACAATATAACACCCATATCAACAGTGCAAAACAAGAGATTACTGTACCCCAATCATTTTTCTTTTTAACAAAGGACTTACATTTTGCAAGTTAATATAAACTACTAGTAATACATAACTTATGACTGTCAGAAATAATAATTACTGTAGACCCTCGATATACAATGAATTAATACTTATATCCACCACTTCATATCACACTTAGTCCCTCATTGAAGAACACCAAATGTGTGTGTGTAAGTCTTCCCAGGCTTCTATTATTCATCACCACACAGACCAAATGATTTACTTAGCCTGTGTTAAAGGATTATGCTAATTTTAATCATCTTTATTGAGGGCCAGTGGCCAATCATTGAAGACCATCAAATGTTTTCCCATGCCACTATCATTCATTTCCATACAGACTAAGTGGTTTACGATTGTGCTAATTTTGATAATCTTTTATTGAGGACATTTGACAATATATCATTACAGAGGATTCTGGAGACGGACCGATGGCGCGGGGAGTTCGGTGCTGCCAAATTGACCAGCGAGATCCCCGGTGTGAAGCGAATCCACAACACCCAAATATGCACGATTCTGGAGGAAAGGGACCGGAAGGGACGGCCTGTGGTGGTGGTGTCAGTACGGAACCACAGCTTCCAGAATAGAAACATGGATGATATGACCAAATACATCGTTTATACATTGGTAAGGACTTATTGGGTGTGTTGTATATTCAGCAGGAGCCCTAGTCCCAGATCTTGGCTGTAATCTATAAATGCCATATAGATAGTAATGAAAGTATAGTAATCCCTTTTTTTTCAACTGTTCTTATGTTGTGTGTACCGTAATGAATCTTTATACAGTAAACCCTCTTACATTCACACCCACAAACCCAGTGGATAATGAGGGTTTACTGTACATGGAATTATAGAAAATGGTACAGTACACACCCATAACAACAGTGGAAAACAAGGGATTACTGTACTGTACTAGTTTTCATAAAGGCAATATTTGCAACTTATCTTTCCAACCAAACTGAGCATTACATTTACTATGTGACCCCAACAGGACAGTCTGTGTGCCAGGTGTCAGGAAGACGGGTTGGACAACACATGTATTGTGTTTGACATGCGTGACTTTAGTCTCACGTGCATGGACTACCCGGCTACCAGGAAACTCTTTCAAATCATGAGTGACCACTACCCAGAACGGCTCGGGTCCTGCCTCATTGTCAATTCTCCGTATTTATTCAATGCATGTTGGATGATCATAAGTACATGGTAAGTAAGTACAGTTAGCCACAGGAATTCATACACAGGCTTTGTGGAAAAAAGTTATTATTCTGGAAGTACTTCAATGAATGGTTAACCAAATGACTGTGATTGCTAAACAACAAACTTTTATATTTTAGATTAAATATGAATGAATCAAAAGAACTGGTACACGATAGACAAGAGTGAAAAAATTTCACAAGGATGTATGGACTTTAGGGCTGGCAACGCAGTTTTAACTTGAAAGTCAACGGAATGGCTCCTTTCACCAAGGCTAACTGGGGGGGGGGGGGAAGCTGAGAATTTTCATGGCTTGCAAGGGAAGAGCGAATTGGGTGTGTGACCCATTTCACTGGGTACCATACTGTCCTTACTTTCTGCTTCCCTTTTCTTCTCCTGGCACTAGAGCCTCCCTAGCCCTTGAAGAAAGGTAAATGAGATATTGATGATGATGTGTGTGTACCACACACCAATTTAAAGCAATCACTTCATCAACTCCTACAGCTTTACCATTAAATCTTTTACCACATTCTTTGTCTTGGCCACAGAGATTGTACAGTACACTCAACCCTCCATTTAAAGAGAGATTCCTTTGTTGGTGAATAAGAGGGCTACCGATTTTCCCCCAAAGTATGCTAGGAAACTACCAAATTAACATAATTAGGGTGGCCTGTTGCTTGGAATAGTTGAGGAATCAGCTGCTCCAGATTTACCAACACTGTACTTCCCCCTTAATAAGGGACTCCTGACAAACTGACAGGACCATACAAAAATTTCCCCCGTGAAACTTATGCCCGCTAGGTTGTGTTTATGATTATTTCTCGTAATTTTCCTCTTTATTTTGCCCAAAAGGAGGTATGTAAATCTTAACATTATGCTGAAACTAGAATTAATTTGAAGATATGGTAAAACAATGGACATTTTCAACTGAGGGACAAGTTGATTAGTCCCTTAAATTGAGGTTTGAGTGTACTTTCATTATAGGTCTTACCCTTTGTACTCCTCCACAACCAGTCATGTTGACATTTACCATGTGACCATTCATTTTTCCTCAAAGTATTCCTACCATCTTGCTCTGTTGTTATTTGCAGTTGTGCAAGGTAATATTATGGCAAATATTATAAAAAATAAAACAGGTTAACAGGTTAGTGTACACTTATTTCTTTATTGATTGTTGCATGCAGATATTGCATGTTTGTTTTTGTATGTTTATAAGCAAGAGTAGCTGCAACCATTTCTGTAAAGGTGTATAGTATAATGCATTCCAGGCTGCATCAGGTAGGATTTGAATTTTCAAGTTTTAGATAACACATCCCTATTTTCTGCAGGATTGATGAAAACACTGCCAGTAAGATCAAGTTCGTGAAGTCCGAGGAGCTGAGCCCTTACATCGACCGTGACATTTTACCCAAGGACCTGTGATGACTTCATTATTGGCAGGGGCGAATAGTGAAGAGCTACGAAAACCAGGACTAACAACAATGAATTGTTACAATGAGTAAGTGAGGTGTGGAGAGAGTGGTAGGTGAGAGGAACTACCTTAAATTTTGTGCATGGAAAAGTCTTTAGTACAGTAATTCCTTGTTTTGAATGGGTGTTAAGGGTGTGTAATGCAGTTTTAATGAATCTGTGGACAGTAAACCATTTGTACATTATACACCCGTAAACCCAGTGGATAATGAGTCTACTATACACGAATTCATAGCAAATGGTATAATACATACTGATAACAGTGCAAAACCAGGGATTACTGTACACTTAGACAGGAATAAGTAGCCTTCCATTTGCTGACAGTACAACAATCCTTGGTTTTGCACTGTTGTTATGGGTGTATACTATACTGTTTTCAATGAATATGTTTACAGTAAACCCTCATTATCCACTGGGTTTATGGGTGTGTAATGTACAAAGGGGGTTAACTGTACACTCATTGCAAAAAGTGCATTACACACACACAACACAAATAGACAACAAGGCATTCATTTATTCAATAAGCTTCACTTCTGGGCAACATTTTTCCGTGCCAAGGTTGGAGGAATTTGTAACCTTCCATGTCATTGAAGTATTACTCTTATAACTAAAAGTATTGATGAATTGCCTTCAGAACTTTAGACACCATTTGCAGTACAAGCAGCAGAAATTATGTGTGTGTGTAGATGTGTTTATTTAGGAATGATATTATATCATTTTTAGTTGGAAGTACCATTTGAATTATGAGTTCTGCACTAAGCAAGATTACTATACTCCATTTACGTATACTTGTCCAGCCGCTCGACCGAGTCCATGGTGAGCCTAGCCCGAGATATGAAATCTCTCTATTAATTTATGTGTAGCTCACCTACTACATAGTTTATGCATTTTTTTTTTTTTTATACTATTACCCTCTGCATAAAATTTGAACACATTTTCCAAAATATAATACAGCCCAAAGAAAAATATTATTGCGAGTTTAAGCCAAAATATGGCTTGAAAGTATTTATACCACTATAGGCATTGAGGTGGCAAGGAAGGCCAGTGTCACGGCATCCAATTATACCCAACACTAGGCTCACCCTGGACTCGGTCGGAGCAGCTGGAAAGTATAAATAAACGGAGTATAACTTAAGGGGATCATTTATGTCAAGGAATTGAAGTGCTCCTGATTTCCCCAAATTATTGTATACCAGGAAGCAAAAGCAGATCTCTTCCATGTATGCGTAGAGAATATTTAATTATAATTTTTTTTTTTGTTCTGTTATTATTATTATATTTTGGGAGAAATCATTAATATCACTCCAACTCCCTAACATAGCAATCCTGTTAATTAACAGACAGCACATTGGATTTTGTTGTTACCTTCATATTATTTTATTCTATATGCAAAAAATGACATGGCCTTGGTTTGTCTAATCATTACAAACTGGAAAAATTTGTTTGGAGCAATTGTGATGAACCACATTTACAAATATATAGATGTAAAAAACAATATTCCTGACAAGCATATTTTGGTAAATTGGAGGGCTATTGATTCCTCCAAACTTTGCCAGGAAACAAATCACCTCGATGTAACCAATGGGGGATCTGTTTTGTGGCATAGTTTCGAGGAATCAGTAGCCATACAATTTTCAAAAAGGAGGTTCCAACTTCAATCTTTCACCTTTGTTTTGCACGGTGTTCCAGCTGTGACTGCTTTTAATTTACAATGATTTATTGTTGTCCTCATTATTGCCAAGGACCTGAAATGGGTGTTTTCACTTAATATTTAAAAAGTCGTCAGGTGTTAGGCCAAGTAATTTTTCAAAGTGAAATGGATTTTATATTTGGGGCACATTAACTGTTGTTGAGGGGTTAATGGAAATTGATTTTATACTACTCTGTTTAGGATCAGAGAATTATGAAGATTTATTTTTAATGGGTAAAGGATTATCATTAGTCATTGTGTGATGAAGTTAACAAACCAAATAACTGTGCCATTGTTTATGTAGAAATATATACATACTTATATAGTACATTACAGTATATAGATATATTTATGTAGGCATAGAATGCTGGCATATATTTTGAACAGATATACTAGAAAAATATAAGTTGTGCACAAATTAAATATATTTATTACTAAAATTTGAAGTTTTTATTCATACCTCCACAACGTGGAATCAAACTATCACCCTTCTCACAGACGTTACAACACAAGAGTACTTAATGACATTATTTCAGCTAGATCCCCACACCGAACATTCCTCATAACACTCATCAGTAAAGCTTTTGATGCCATCTCCTGCCACAACCTCACTAATAAAATATATAACAAAGATAGATTGCTGGTGAGACATCAAACCTTAATCACTTCAGAAATGGTATCCCCCAAGGTTTTGTATTGTCACCTCTCTTCAACCTATACTTGCATGACATATAAACACCCTTTATACTCCATTTACACATGGAGATTAAGGCCTGGTATATGTATGTACACATGGCTTAATACACTGAGATGGTTTGGACATGGAGAGAATGCAAAGTGTAGAGTTTCTAAACAAGGTGCACGATAGTGAAGTTGTGGGACCTGGTGTGAGAGGTAGACCTCCGGTTAGAAGGCAGAACAGAATGGAGGAGTATGTGAGAGAGAGAAGTGTGAGGGGGGGGATGGAGCAGGGAAAACTGGAGACTCTTCTGCCATAACCACCCCCTTGGTGGGAGTTCCCAGAGGGAGCGAGGCGTTGGAGCGATAGATATAGAATTAAGCAAAATGCAGACAAACAGCACATCCCTAGAAACAACAAAAGAAAATACAACCCCAACTTTACACTAGGAATTCAAGGCCTCGTCAAACAAACACCAGCAAACTCTACAAAACTTTAAACAGCAACACTACACAATTACATGCAGTCATCATAACAACAGACACTATACCATCAAAAAAGCAACAAGCAAACACCCTCATCCAGCATATCTCTCATGTTAGCCACCCTCACCCTGAAGACCAACGAGTTATCAGACATAAGAGACATATCCCCACTGACTCAGACTATGCACCATTCTCAAACCGTTAGACAAATCACATCATCCACAACCTCAAGCACTCATCTGCCTTTGACCCTGACAACACCATTACCCTCTTCCACTAGCACTGGCATGAATTTCTGATATAAGAGTCAAAACTGGCAGTTCACACCTTGTGGGGTACAAGCATTGGCAATGCTGGAGTGATGAACGTGGCAGCGGAGGAGGCTGTACATCCATTCTCATATACACGACACTCACCTGCTTACATAGTCTCCTGACATCCACCCTTCTGAGTTCTCCCTTCCCCGTGAGGACAGGATAGGATGAGACAGGAAAGCTGGAAGAAAGATAAAAGAAGCATGCGGGGAAGTAGGTAATATTTCAGATCTATGACAGCTGCATTCTCTACCAAAAGCATGCCATTATTATCATCATCAATACCCCATTTCTCATTTTTTCCAAGGGGTGAGGGAAGAAGCACATAGTCAGTACAATAAATAAGAGTATCTCATAAATGAGTTTTCTAGGTTGTATCAAGTGTACTTCACATAGCTGATGGTACAGTAACTAAAAGAATTAATATCTGTGTAGGACAGTCTGACAAGTATGGAAATAAACAAAGCCAAAAATCGTTCATTCATAATATGGATTAAAGATCCCTTGTTTCTTTATAGATGTTCTACTAAATGGATAATGGAACACTACCGTGGTAATACGGTCATGATCAATGCATATGTGGCTCACTTGGCCAATAATATATCATTGGTAATGATATAATATAAAATGATAAAATTATTAATGGATAATGGAACACTGCGTGGAGTCACTGTGGTGATATTAGCATGACCAATGCGTAAGTGGCTCCATGGTTCACTTGGCAATGATGCGGCCAGTTATATATCAGTACATCACTATTTTTCAGACAATAAAGTAAATTAATCCAAAACATTGAGTTCCTTATACCTGTCATGGTAAAAGCATAATTATATAAATATATAGTCAGTCGACATAGGGTATAGAGATGGTAATTTGAGTCTTGTATAAAATTAACTTGCGTCACTTCTCAGACTGAAGGCCTTAGTGATTATGCACCTGGAATATCTCTGCATAAGTCGGATATACATCTGACTTCTGCCGAGTGTCCGAGTAGTCTGATATCAATAATAATAATAATAATAACTGGGGCAAACTAATGAGACCTAACCAAGACAAATTACCAGGATGAAACGGGCAAACTACCAGGAACTAACCGGATTAGCAACACTGCTACAGAATGGTAATATAATAAATAAATAAATAACTAAAACCTCTTACATTCAAAATTCCATTGGGTAGAATTAACTACAGTACCAATACATAATTAGTATAGCAAATTAAAGTATTTATCTAGACTATTACCATTGTTTAGCAGTGTTGCCAGATTCGGCTAGGTCCCAGTATTTTGTTCCGGTTATTTCCTGGTACTTTACCACAGTTTTTTCCCGGTAGTTTGCCCAGGTTAGGCCCCGGTAGTCTGCTGCAGTCTAGGTTAGGTTAGGTAAGGTCAGGCTAATTTCAAAATGCCCCATTTGAAATATAGTCTTAGAATGGTCTAAATAAGAGGGTAATGAAAGTTGAAAAACCATACGCAATAACGGTAATTCTTTCAATATTTACCCTATTTACTTCTATGGCATTTCCTCCACAAATCCCCATTTCCAAGATAGAGCATATTCAAATGGGACATTTTGAAATTAGCCTGACCTAACCTAGACTGCATCAGATTACCTGGACCTAGCCTGGGCAGACTACCGGGGCCTAACCTGGGCAAACTACCGGGAAATAACCGTGGTAAAGTACAGGAAATGACCGGGGCAAAATACTGGGACCTAGCCGGATCTGGCAACACTGCTACAAAACGGTAATTCTTTCAATAAATACCGAAAAGGGTCTTATTAAAATGGTCTAAATAAGTGGGGGTATTTATTGAAAGAATTACCGTTTTGCAGCAGTGTTGCCAGATCCGGTTGGGTCCCAGTATTTAGTCGCAGTCATTTATTGTACTTTATCACGATTATTTCCCGGTAGTTTGCCCAGGTTAGGTTCCGGTAGTTTGCCCAGGTTAGGTCCCGGTAGTCTGATGCGGTCTAGGTTAGGTTAGGTCATGTCAGGTAAGGTCAGGCTAATTTCAAAATGCCCCATTTGAATATGCCCTATCTTGGA
This sequence comes from Petrolisthes cinctipes, assembly GCA_033782935.1. Taxonomy (NCBI): domain Eukaryota; kingdom Metazoa; phylum Arthropoda; class Malacostraca; order Decapoda; family Porcellanidae; genus Petrolisthes; species Petrolisthes cinctipes. The sequence goes on along the minus strand of JAWQEG010002084.1, from coordinate 92,009 downwards.
AATGGGGCATTTGCGGAGAAAATTCCATAGAAGAAAATAGTCTTAGAATGGTCTAAATAAGTGGGTAATGAAGGTAGAAAAACCGTACGCAATAACGGTAATTCATTCAATATTTACCTAAGTGGGTAATGAAGGTAGAAAAACCGTACACAATAACGGTAATTCTTTCAATATTTACCAATTCTTTCAATAAATAAACATTTAATATTCTTAAATAAGTGAACTGAATGTAAAATGAAGGTGTGGATAAAAGTATTATTTCATTGTATATTGAGGGTGTATTGTTAATTCATCATATTTACTAACTTACATTACTTGTCTTACCTCATGTTTAATTTGAGAACCGTTCTGTAGTCATCCATCATCTTCCTGCAACACCAGATTCATTTTACGTATATGACACATTGGAGTTATCTCAAAAACTGAAGTAAATAAATAAATAATAGTAAAATTTAAACGAAAACGTCGGCCTCTAAAATAATTCTTACCAGTGTTGCCAGATCAGCAGCCAGTGTAGCCAAGGTTATGAAGGTATAGGGTAATATTTAGGGTATAGTCAGACAGGCCCCAGCTGGCACATATACCCCAGGCAGTGTTCCAAAATTCCCAAACTTGGATAAATTTCCCCATTTTAAAAAGTTTACTACAAAACGGGGTAAATATACTAGATAAATACCTAAATGGAGGTTATTTATATTGCATTTGAGTTATAGTTGAAAATAACATAATCGTTACATTTTGTAGTATGGATTATACAGGGTGATTCAGAAATGCGTGCCGAAAATCCGCAGGTGTATTCCTGGCACATAATTGAATGTAAATTAGTCAATAACGATTTTGGAAATTCTCAAAAGTTTATAAGTTATAGTGCCTTCAAGGTTTGAAGAGTGTGTTTAAATCTAGGGATTGTACCATAATCCCTGAAACTCCGTCCCTGGTAATTTTGCTGTGACTGTACACTCTACAGCTTTTGTCATATTCTTTAGTAACTTTTACTTTGTTTCCAATGCCTTCATGGGAGTTAAGTAATTTCACACGTGTCTGAAAGATTATGGTACAATCCCTAGATTTAAACACACTCTTCAAACCTTGAAGGCACTATAACTTATAAACTATTGAGAATTTCCAAAATCGTTATTGACTAATTTACATTCAATTATGTGCCAGGAATACACCTGCGGATTTTCGGCACGCATTTCTGAATCACCCTGTATAGTAGGTTGTGGGTACAAGTAATAGTCTGTTAGATATTATTATATTAATTACTAAGTAAGTAAGTGCAGGAGTTTGGACGGGTGTGCAGGAGGAAACTGAGAGTGAACGTGGCAAAGAGCAAATGTTGAAAGAATTATTATGAGATGTAGGAGGGGAGCACTGAACAGAGGATAGAAGGATGAATATAATGTTAGATGGTGAAATATTGGAGGAGGTGGAGTGCTTTAATTGAGGATTTAGGGTCAAAGGTGACTGTGGATAGCAAAATTTCAATGACTCAAAACTAACTTGAAAGCATATTTTTTCACTTCAACAAAATATATCTGGTTTATCCATTCCCACCGTGTAGTGTGTAGGGGGAGTATTGTATGTGGTGATGTGGGTTGTACAGTATTTTAATGAAGGGGTTTGGGAATCCCTTCAGTCACAACCATTCCCTTTCAATTATTAAACTATCCCTTTTCTTTCTTTCCTACTTGTTGACTCACCTCCATTATCCTACAGGCAGGGTCTTCCAGGCCTATACGGTTATTCCAGACTTCTTTTATTCACGTTGCAGATTGTGTGGACAACTCTTACATACAGTACTTTGTTCTCTGATCATTTCCCATCTATTGCTATTATCTCTGGTTTTCCTTATTATTTCTCACGCAACAGAGGCCTCCAATTTCCTAACATATTACTGTATTATTATTATTATTACAAAGAACTGACACCAATTTCTGAGGGATTATTTGGTAGGAGAAAGGGGAAAACTGTAATTATTGAACAAATAAGTAATAATTATATGGGGCAATAGGTTGGTATAGAACAAAAAGTGCCATGAGGTGTGAGAGAGATGAACCTAGAGGAATTGCTAAGGTCAGTTGGAGAGAAGACAACCATGAGAAAAACAGTATGGGAAGGCCACCTGTACAGTCGGCGGCAAAAGTCATGTCACACATTTACTACACATCATTACAATATCCAGGGGGCAAATTAGGTAGCTACTTTGCGTTTTTATTTTACGAGCCTGTGAAGCTTATATTTCCCGACTTGAAAAACGTGGCAACACGAATTTCGCCACCGATTGTACACTCTCAATCCACAATCCCTAGCCAACTTGGGTCTAAATCCAAGATCTGAAGCAAGCAGCTTCTGGATGACAGCTAGCCCACTCAGAGCCTCCATTGGTTTGAAATGTGTGTGTGTGTGTGACCTTATGATGGTTTGGGTGGGCTGTCATCCAGAAACCACATGCTTCAGATCTCAGACTTCAACTCAGGTGGGCTAGGGATTGTGAATTGTGAGTGTACAATACCTCAAAACAGTATTGGCCCTCTTATTTTGGCAAACAATTTGAAAAATCAGCGATGCAATCTGAAACACGCCTGAGTCACGAGTAACCCACAATTTATCATTTCAAAACTATCTACCCTCCGAGTGCCGATACTTTTTTTGAGGTATTGTGCAAGAATAGTTAAGATACAGTACAGTCACAAGCCAAAGTAAGTATTCAGGTCTGCTGCAAACTGCTTGATGGAATATTAAACGAGCTCCAGCAAGTATATACAAGACAGGATAAGTGTTGTATTTGGTTCACTGGTATGTTAGCTAATGCAAAACTTCAACAACACCTGGAGACTTGTTATGGCTCGTGACTGTACATAATTTTGTTTTCCCATAAAGACTAAGACAATATTATCATGAATAGGAAAATTATAAACATACCATTTTCATCTCCCATTTTGTATTCACTGACAAAGAACCTTAGTATAATAGTAGGCGATTCAAATTTTTGTGTTCAATGTGTACACAAGTTTACTTTACTCTAGATATATAAGGCAAGATCATACCATTATATATGGATGGCTTTATATAATATACCAAACACCTCTACTACATTATAGCACCAAAAGCTTCCATCAATAGCAAATAATGGCACAACAAAATTATCTGCTGGAAAAAGGAATCTGATAAAAATTTAACTCCAAAAATAGCCTGCAGCAATAAATACTGTATATGTTTAGTACTGCAGTTAATAATCTAAAACAGTGCAGATTTGAATCCACCCAAGTATGTGTTTAAGTGGAAAACAGACATATGAAAAAGTGCACTAAATCACAAAGGAAATATGTAGTAAAGGAAAAGGGAAAACAAATAAAAACTTGGACAAGAAGAAAAGCACTGTACAGTATTTGACTAATTTGAAGAGAGAAATTTTACAAGAAAAACTATTACGATATTTTTGGTGGAATAGGGATAACTGTTAATTATCACTATGGATATTTGAGGGAAAGGACTGACAGGGTCTACCAGAACTTATAGCCAGAGCATTTAAAGAAGAGCAGCCAACAAATTCCTAGCTGTGGTATGATACGACTGATAATCCTTCCTAAGGTTTGACGTAGTGTTGATGCATATACTGTACTGTACTCAGGTATAAATGAAATGGCAAGAGAAAGAAAGAAATACTTTACTGTATTTTGATTAATTTGAAGACTAGTAAGGAGCAAGGAACTCAAAACCCACCACCAGATACTGTTGAACACAGAAATATATGACATTCCTCATCTGAGTTGATAATCTGTAATAATCCAAGCAGTGAAACAACTGAATGTTATACAATTGGAATCCTTTCTACATAATTAGGGCATGAGAACATAACCCTCCTGACAACCAGTGAAGAATATACAGCATTTAAGTCACAAACATAGCACTTGTAAAAACGAGAGAGCTAGAGAATACAATTGATTTATTACTTTGAAGTGTTGAAGCCATTACAGATTAGAGGATAACTCTAAATATACAGATGTAATCAATGATCAAATATATTTTAACATGAACCATCCAATTTGCACAATGCCAGCTTAATTAATGTGATATTTACATTCATACTCTGAGTTGGTGAATGGAAAAGTGAACAATGTTAGTAATATAATAATAATAATAAAATACAAATTGCATTAACATATCCCATCCTAAGCTGGTTGTGAATTTTATGGATTAAGACTGTACAATACTGTACCTTGTTTATTATATACTGTAGTAATGATTATCCGACTATCAAGGCACATCCTTCACTGCCTGAATTATTGTGGGTGATTCATACTCCCACTATAGTAGACTGGCTGGAGTCGTCAAAGTCTGTGCAAGGGTTTACTTCAAGAATATAGAAGAGAGTTATATAAAGTATTCAGGATATATGAGTAGTTGTCAAATTAAAGAGATTTCAACACCTTTATCAGTGAGAGAACAAAAATACTTCTGAAAAATGTAGTAAATAATTATTAGTTCCTCTCTTAAAATTCCTAAAATATAATAATGGCAATCTGTAGTAGCCTAAGTACAAATGATGTCATGAATGAAAGCAAATGAGAATATCCACAGAGGGACCTAGTTGGCACAAATGTATGATATTACTGAAATTCAGAGTCCTACAGTGAACTCTCATTTTACATTGGTATTTTGGGTGTGAAATGTAGTGTTTGCAATGAAACTGTGTAATGTACAGAAAACCCTCATTGTACAGTACACTGGTATTATGGGTGTGTAATGTAATGTACAATAAGTGTTTACAGTACATACATTCATTACACACATTCTATTTCACATACAGAATCCCGGTGTAAAATGAGAGTTTACTGTATTATGCTTGAAAACACTAATATGAGAACTGTTAGTACTTTATAGCAAGAATTAAAGCCTTCTTGAAAGTCTATAATATTAATTCACAAAATCTAATTTTAGGCGCCTTGTGCCAGACAGAAAACCTAAGAAAAATTAAGGTGCAAGTATCTGGGGGAATGGGTAAACAATCTCTTAACTAAAATACACTAAACTTTCATTTTACACAGGGATTATGTATATGAAATAGTGTGTGTAATAAATGAATGTTATGTAAACACTTATTGTACAAAACACTTCACACCTATAATAACAGTGTACTGCACAATGAGGGTTTTCTGTACACAGTTTTATTCCACACCCAAAATCCCAGTGTAAAATGAGAGTTCATTAAAAAGGGCAATGCTGCTACTTTGACACAGTGCGATTCACAGGTAGAAAAAAGCTATTTTCTTCAATTCCCTCAGACATACAGAAGATGGTTTTTATTAATTTTTTTAATCAAGTCACTCCTCTGGCACAAGACGTCTCATACATGCTGCAAAATACTGTACAACAAACTAGAGAATAGCACTATGGCAAGAGAGCACTACATGTACCTTCCACAACCAAGTACCTTCCACAACCAAGAAACTGAATGAAAGTCATATTTTTCTTAGAGAAGAGGTACCTGGCAAAATATATCCATTCATTAGGAACTTATTTTGCAAACTGGGTAAATTTAAGGTTACATATCATGACCTACATGAAGAGTTAACTCCTCTAAACTCTACCACAAAACAGAACCCCTCTACCGAGTAACAATACTGGTACTGTTTAGCAGTCAAGAAAGGAAAGCACATTCTCCAATGTAAGCAATTAACCTCTCTAACGGCTAAAATTGAATTTTATTTCATTTTTAGCCGGACATCAATACCAGTAATCAAATGTCATACAAGTCAAACTACAAGGCATATGATGAAGTACCTTCAACAAAGATAAAACTAAGTTACATATAACTCTTACACTGTGCACTCCATTATCTGTTTTTGTGCATCTACTGAAATGCAACCCTAGACTGATACACTACTAAGGCCACACCCCATAAACCTTTCAATACTAACACATATAGTATAAAATTTATTAATTAATCCCTAACAAAACATACAAAGACCTCTATATCCCAGTGGAAATAAAATTCATAATAATAATTTTAATCTACTAGCTGCAAACCCTGTAAGCATATATTTACCATATGAGATTATACAATGAGATAATAGAGAGATCTGGCTATATCCTATACCAAACTTTGTTCAAATAATAATACCTACTTCACTGCTAGTGGCTAAGTTTTTGCTTTGGGTTTATGCATATATTACAGTATAATATATGGCATTTTTATACTGTACAGACAAATAGGAAATATATGTCTGGACTGAATGCATAAATAATTATCTTCTACAGACATACCTCAACTTTAGTTCTTATTTTACTCTTGTCCAGGATTCGTTTTATAATTTGACGTTAGTTGTACAAAGAAATCATTTGGTTGCTGTATATAAATGATTAAATATATATATATATAAATATATATATACTGTACACCCTGACAAACATTTAAAAGAAGATTATACACTAGTGACAGAGTTGAAATGTGAACACCATCTCAGCCGAGTATGCATTAGTAAAGCAATGAGGTTCCTTAGTAAAATCCACAATATGGCGAAAACAATTTTACGTCATATACAAGGGTTTCATCCCTTACTGGGTCAATGTATATAATCATTATGTGGGTTCAACAATGTAGTGTCACGAGCCATAACTCATAAGTATCCAGGTCTTGTTGAAATTTTAAATATTTTGACATACATGTGAACCAGTTACAACACTTATCCTGTCTCAGATTTGCCAGAGCTAATTTACTGTAATATTCCATCAGACTACTGCCTAGTCAAGGGAGTGGCAATGAGTGTTGCAATGGCTCCTCATTATGTGTATGGCAACTTCAAATCCATCAGAGTCATTAATTAGCCCTTGACATTCCTTGTAAATTACCATAAATCAAGAATTAAGTCTAGAAATAAGGTTTGGAAAAATTTAGAGCTCAGCCAAAGGTGGGCCTCAAATCATACTCTGTCATTGTTGTTCCGTTGTGGACTGACTAACATCTTTAAAGTGTGTGGGCCGAGTGAAATGATCAATCTGGAGGGAGTTGGTTGGTGGGCATTTAGTCCTCGCAGCACAACTAGCTGGGATCAGTTATAATCAATGCTAATGTGTTTTGTAAGCAAGCACGTATAAAATACTGCAATTCCTGTGCTTTTGTATTTTGATATATACTGTCAGCTTCTTGCATTCTAAACAACAAGCTTGATCTAAGGCCGATTCTCTATGGCAATGAGTGTACTGAAATATATAAATCAAAATGTTTGCTGATAATCTAACAAAATATAAACTGACAGTGATCCACATGCGAAGGATGAAAAGTGGGACAAATTAAGATCAACTATATTTTCTCTTTAGCAGTTTACCTAACCATGGGACAGAAACTCTGGTAAATATTACAAACAACTGACAATTATTAAAACTATGTAAAGTGAGAACTCCACTTAATTAACCAGAAAAAAAACAGAGCAAAATCATTGACAGTAAGGTGTACAAAAAAATGTTTAATCCAAGCACTATGCACAGAACAGAAAATACCATAATATTCCAAAATATTATTACAACCAATGGACAATAATAAAATAGCAAGTCTTAGTTCAACTTAATTAACCCAAAATCTGTGTTGAATAAATGAAATTCAGTAAATATCATCTGCTACTCAAAGCAAGTACTGTAACTGGTTTCTGTTATTACTCAATATGATCGTGCAATATACTGTAATTTTTCTCATTTAAATAACAGGCATTACTTGACAATACCCTGGGAAAGTTTTACGCATCTATTAAAAAAAATTTAAATTTGTTTAAACATAAAAAACTGGGCACAAACCAATCAATTACTTTTACTCTCATGCCGCCTTCTAACATTTCATTTTTAATATAAGTTTCATTCATTAGTCTTCTGCCTCCTTTTCCTGGTCTTTACACATTTTCAACCTATACAGTATATTCTTCACATATCACCTCTTCCTTGTTACTATTTTCTATTTCGTAGATGCAGAGCTACTTCATTTGCAAAGGTCACTATTTAAAGTTTCTTAATGTTTCTCTTCTATTTCTGTCCATATTTTGTGTAGAATCTATTTGTATTTAGTGCTTTGAGTTTCCTTTATTAAATATTACCACATCCTTGTGCTGCTTCTTCCACGTCTTAACTTGCCTACTACTCATGATTTGTGCTTTTTCTTTTTCCCTTTGGCCAGTGATGCAAGTTTAGAAATTCTACGCAGACTGCCCCTCAGACTCCCAACTCGACCCAGCACACTTGACCTGCCTCACTCCTCGTCTTCATCAGTGGCCGGAGCAAGGTCGTACCACTGAGTCACTTTCTCATCATCTAAGAGACCACAGTCCAGAAGAACCTAATGGGGAAAACACAAACACAATTATATTGTCCTTGTACACTCGTAAGTCCACAATCCCTAGCCCACCTGAGTCAAAGCCTGAGATTTGAAGCAGGCGGTTTTTGGAAGACAGCCCATCCAAAGCTTCCATTGGTTCGAAAACTGTGTGGATTCATGATGGTTTGGGTGGGCTGTTGTCCAGAAACTGCCTGCTTCAGATCTCGGATTGCGCGTGTACCAAGCAACTGAAGCCATACAACAGTCCAGTATAGTATAGTATAGCACAATGAATGAAAATGAAATTAGCATAGCCAAAATATTACCAATAGTTTTATATCAAAAGGCTAATTCAAAGCTTTACACTGGCCACATTCATTTTTGGTTGGCAGTACTGGGGGTACAGTACTGATAATTTTGATATTTCATCATGTTGCAAAATCCTTTATATCATATGCTCTATATTTTGTACTATTTTTTTTTTACAAACAAAAATATGCTATTAGGGCAACTAACCTGTCCCATCGTGGGAGAGCGCTGTAGGAACCTCAGACCCTTTTTGTTGACGATGTTGACTTCGAGAGTACGATTGGTCAGATCATTGGGAGGTAGAGCGTACTCAAACCTCTCATCATACTTTGGGTTACAGCTGTCCTTGATGACGTCTGTCTTACGTTTGCTGTCCTTGGAGCGGTCTGGGAGAAGATACAGCTTCACATATGGGTCAGGCAACTCCCCATCCTCCTCTACGGGCAGGTTCCTGGAAGATAAATGCAAAGGTAAAAGTTTTAATACTGTAGTCATATACAGGAAGACAGAGATTATTCAGTGACTGATTGATTGATATATGGAACCCGAGGAAGAAGGTGATTGGCAGGTGGGACAGTTTGCACAAAAGGTAACAGATGAAAAATAGGTACAGTTGCAGAAGTGAAAGCCCCTTTTAGTCGCACAAACTTTGGAGGAATCAAGGCACTCCAATGTACCAAAAGCGTAGAGAGGTTACAGACTTACGTAATCTGATGCACAACAATGACGAGATTACTACGGGGGCCGTACTTGACCGAGAGTTCAATCCTTCCCAGTCCATGCATTCCTGCTGGGTCTGGTCCCCTGGTGGTGGATAATGGAAAATAATTCATTTAGTCAGGTCCATATTAGAATATGTTGTCATATTTCACAGGAAGAGATAAGACGTCCCTAGGAAACGTCTGTTGCTGTTAAGGGGACAGGAGCCTGTTGGTTAATCTGGAGCAACCGATTCCTCTAAACTACTCCAAGCAAGAGACCACCAGTATTTTTGTTCATCTGGTCCTGTTTCCTGGCATACTTTGGAGGAAATCAAGGTGCTCTAATGTAACAAAAGTGTATCATCTCCTTAATAACTTAACAAGCATCATATCTAATTTAACCCAATTATTAATGTGTCATAACTACAGGAGAGGTTCATCCCACCTGTGCCTGAGTTGATTAGAGTCAGACAGTTGTGGTTGTGGAGGTGGTGTAGCCTGAGTGACAATGGTGGCTGCTGGAGTGATGACTTCTTCTGTACCTTCATTAAGTACTTCCTTAGTAACTGCTTCATCACTGGTCACCTCTGTAATGCACACACATCTTGAACACATGAATTTTGTATGCATGCAAAACTGACACTCTTACCATACTCTAGGAAACTAGTGGGTTCTGAGATGGCTATGACCAGTGCAATGACTCCATACACAATAGATGGAGTTATCATCACTAACCCTAAAGCTTAACTTGCATATGGCCAAGAGAACTTAATCTTATTACTATAGCACCAGTGTATTACATCATAGTGCAGCATTCTGAATATCTGATTATAATTTCCCATCACTATTACAAACTACTGTATTAGGATTATGTGGCATTTAACACTGACTTTGGAAAATAACAACAAATTTTATCAAATATCATTAAGTGACTATACTCAAAACATACACAAAGATGATATATTACAATGAGAACTATCACCAAGACCAGATGGATTATTTGGCACAGACGGGGACGGGAGTGGAAGAAAAAAGTTAAGTAGGAGAAAGGGGAAGATCAAACTACAAAGAGAAATTATATACGAGGCAAAAGGCACATAAGAATGGATCAAGGTAAGTCACAAGGTTGCTCTTTAGGAGTTTTTGCAAGGTTGACATTTGTGAGTACAGTATTGTATTATACTTGGGATGTGTGATTATAGTCTTTATATTCATGAAAACTATCACTAACTTGTAGTCGGAATACTCTATGTATCTGTACAGTTACCTCTATATCTATTGTTCTCCTCTCAAGTTTCCTCTGGCTTAGGTGTGTAATTTTATCACTTACTGCAAAGGAGATCGTTGGTAACAAGGAACTTGTACTACAATTATAATCTGCTGCTTCACAACAAACTGTCAACTATCATCACAGGTGTTACTGATGTGTTAAGGGAGGAACAAACACCTGGGTGATAATTATGTACTGCAATAAAGACCTACAGCAGTGGGATAAGAAAGGATATTGAGGGAATATGTAATAAAATACAACTGTAGTTTTTAGAATAGAATAAGGTAACAGTCTGTACCTCTTCCCATAGAGTACAGAATGAAAGAACACACCACAAATTATAGGAAAATTAGTGTTAAGAAATACACAATACATTGCAAAAATTCAATTACTGTAACATAAAATACTGTATATAAATACAGTAACTGTAAAAAATACAAATATAAAAAATGCAATAAAAACTAGTGCCAAGCCCAACAGGATTATTTGGCACTAAAATAAGCATGAGAATAGTGGAAAAGAAATTAAGCAGAGACTAGACTACCCAGAATTGATACAAGAAAAGATATAACATACAGGAAAAGCTCAGGAGTAGAAGGCATATTATCATGCTACAGTATAATTATCTGTCAAGCACTACAGAAGGAGAACACTATCTTACAGGGATAATACAGTGTTGGTAAAACTGGAGCTCCTGATTTCTCCAAACTATTCCAAGCAACAGGCCACCATTATTTGTGTTCACCTGGTCCTGTTTCCTGGCATACATTGGAGGAATCAAGGTGCTTCATTGTACCAAAAGTATAATTTCCCTTCACTCATATAAAAGCAGAAAGAAAATCAGCCCTTCCCATGAACTAGTGGCCATTTCCTTTATATATATTTACTTGTTACTGAGGATAATGCCAAATGGTTATACTCACCACAGACACCTTGTCCTGCAAATGATGTGGAGGATAAAAAAAAAAAGCAAACAGAGAAGGAAGAAGAAATAAGGAAAAGGAAGAAAGGAAACTGAATATAAGAAAGTGAAAAGAGTGAGCCAGCAAAAAATGTGGAAAAAGTCAATACCTTAAAAAAAGATATGAAAGAAATGAGGCAATGAAAGTGCTGGCCCAAGAAATTGTTTTACATTTATATACACTGCTCATATGGACCTCCTTCAACACGCATATGTTTGCCTTCACACAGTAAGCTTGAATAAATTTGTGATCTCATTTTACAGGAGCTTGTTTTACTGCCTCAGCGTGCCAGAAATGGAGCGCTGCCGATTGTGAAAATGTTTGTTTGAAGGAATGAAAGCCCACTCCTGCCCCTGATGCATTTTGTGTTAGGTGAGGGGTTAGAGGTCGATTCTTGTAGGGATGGTGACGATCGTGATAATTTTCATACTCTGTGAAAGGTCTCGTTAAGTCCTTACTAATTTTTATGTGACCAAATTCATACTTCTCTGATTAATTAACCATATTTACACTCATTCTGCATTTTCACTTTTTCTCAAGTCATATAAGTAGGTATGTATACTCTCCCTTTCCTCCAGTATCCAGGGCTCTGAGAATTTGGGGGCCATTGAAATCAAAATTCTTCACAGGACTCAATAAATTTAACGATCTGCCACACTTCCTAAAGTGAAATACAGAAGAAAAAAAAAATTGCTACTGTAAATACTATTTTGAAAAACAATCTTATAAATAAAAAACAATCAAACCGTCAGATAATTATTGCAATTCTTAACAAAAATCTGTGAATATAAATATTTACACAAAAGTGTCTATTCCACCACTATTCAAACTTCCAGGTTTCTTTACAATTTATCATTATTTACCTGCAGCAGCAAAAATTTATACTACAGTATATGAATTCTCCAAAGTATCTAATATATACAACATGTAAATATAGAACAGTTTGCACAATGGGTAATGTCAATATTTCAACTTTATCATGTGACACTCCTTTAAACTAAAACACTAAACTACTGGTATATTTTCAATGGCCCATTAGAATTTTGGTACATATTTTAACTATGCTTTTAAAAATTTACAATACTGTAATGAACATATTTAAGTTGTAAGAAAAAGGTAGAAAACTTCAAATTTTTTTTTTACAGAAATAATAAAAACTTGTTAACAAGTCTACTCACTTAGTAAACAATGTGAAGTAACTACATAAAGTAATGTTAAGTAACAAAGGTAATATTAACCAACAGAATTAATGGTCTGCAGTTTCCTACTAAGCAATAATGATCATGCAGGTGTTCCTACATGCATGCATTTCTCACAAACTACTGTCAGCCAGGCAAACTCATAAGGTTCCCATTGTGTGTAGGCTGAGAGTGGTGCAGAAATTTAGCTGGTGCAGGCAATACTACTTGTACAGCTGTCAGGTTCCAGCAGGCATACCAGTACTAATTACACTGTGCTTCTCTGGCTGCAAGCATTTTATTATTTTATTTGGAAGGTATACCAGTTCATGCCTTTTTTTAGATAATTCTTTTGAAGCATGTTGGAACAATGTTTGTTTCCCCTGTAATCTTCAACCTGCAGCCAATAAATCACCAATACAGTATCCTTCACTTGTCAATTTACAACCAATCAATCTCCAGTATGTACTTGCAACCCATCACTACAAAACAGAGCCCTGGATGGATCACAACCCTTACCCTTGTCCCTCACTCCTGTACCCTCACTCCCTCCTGCTTCCTTCATAGGGGCAGGACTCGTCACCACAGAGGGGGCTTCAGGAGGGGCAGGGGTGGCTGGAGGAGGGGGTTTGGGGGTTGTGACAGAGGGTTGGGGGGAAGGGGTAGGGGGTGTGGGTTCAGGAAGGGCCGCTGGAGTGTCTACTCCTGCCTCACCAGTTTCCTTGGGGCCACCATCTCCATCGTCCTTCTTCAGGGCCGTCTTGAGGATCTGTTGAGTGTTGATTGTCAGGTTAGTTCTTTTTACTTTTATCAATAAAATGATTACTACAGTAAAGCCTTGTTTTACACTGGTGTTATGGGTGTGTAGTGCACTGTTTGTAATGAATCCGTGTACAGTAAACCCTCTTTATACATTATACACCCATAAACACAGTGAATATTGAGAGTTGACTACACGGATTCACAGAACACAGTACAGTATAATACACAACCAAAACAACAGTGGGAAAACCAGGGATTACTGTATCAAAGTAAAATCTAAGTTATTACTATACACATCTACTGAATAATCAACAGAATACAGCTTGCATTCTTTTTCAGTACAGTACATTTATTGCTTTGCAGAAAATTCTTGTAATTATACATAACCACACAACTGGCTATTAATGTATTACAAGAATAAAGTTTTATATATGTACAGCAATTTTATTTGCCAAGAGTCATTAATTAATTGAGAATGAAAAAAGAATGAATGCCCTAGGCCTGAAAGACCCTTTTGGTACAGTATGATGAGGGAGAAGGTGATAGAGAAGTGCTACAACAAGCACAAAGGAGATAGAAGGAAAGTAGGGACAGTTGAAGAATTAAAAAAAAAGTGTGACTGGGACTGGTGGTAGCATTTTTCTATCCGTTCCATCACCCGGCTGAATGCCAGGTTAATTATCAGATCATCTTTTTCAGACCCATATAATACATGAACAGTGCAGGTTATTATCTATGAAGAACACGTGGAAGAATGGTCAACGACAAACATGTGGTATAATTTATAAATGATAAGGATGGCAGATTTACCTCTACCATACAAAAACCTGTATGTTAAAATGCTTTCTGTGCATGTTCATTACCATGAAAATTTGGGAATATATGGAATGTTAATCATAGTATATATTAGAAATTATGATATGAAACAATGAATGCCGTCTTAAATTTTCATTAGTAGATTCAATTTTGCAATTATACCTTCCTTTCATGGTCACTGCTTAATAAGTTTATCGATGTGCAGTTTACAATATAGTTTACAATATCAGTGATCTGAAAACATCAATAAACTACATAAAGTACTGCCTTCCTTTGAAGATTTTGACCCACATACTGTATATTCTACTGTACTGCTTAACTTTCAGCTGGAAATACTACTTCATTTTTCTTGCCTTACATATTATGTACAGTCATATAATAACTTAAGAGTATTTACTTTAAACCTCTCTTAATATATAGTATACAAAATCTACTAATTTTTTTAATATCCACTAATTTAATGGTGGTGTATATCTTCAACATACCCTCAGATTCAGGTTGACCTTCAGAGTTGCCAGGCCACCTGAAGCTCCACTCAGGGAATAGTCCTCGTTGAGAACCTCCAGGTTGCGTTCCTTCAGCAGCACGTTCAAGTCAACCTCAATTCTGCCCTGCACTACACTCGTTTTATGGTCAATCACCTGTGAGTTGGGAAATTGGCAGGAAATTTTCATCAATTGATTGATTAATAATAGGCGCCACAACAGCGAGGTCATTTAGCACCTGAGGAAGAAGGTAATTGATTGGTGGGACAGTAAGCACAAAAGGTAACAGATGAGCAAAAGGGGACAGTTGCATGTAATTTTTTTACTTTTCTGATATGCTATAGTGGGAACCAAATGTGGACTTACTACTTTACTAACCAGAGTTTGAGAATTATGAAAAATAAGTTCAGTACAGAGGACATTGGAATGGGCGAATACATACTGTACATAAACATATAAACATTCCACGTAAGACTTGGACCTAATATAGTATCGTCCTTTGCCCATTTTGGATTCCCATTTTACTCAAAATTATCAACAATTACTTTGTGAAATTGAAACTGTATAAAAATATTTCTTAATTTTCTGACACATTACTCACAAAAGTTCTAAAATCATTTTTTTTTTTTTTTAAACTTGACAGTAAAATGGAAAGTTCTAATGACATTTCTCCACATCTCACCTCTATCTTGAGTTCCTGTGTGCGAGGGTTGCGGACTAAGAAGGTGAAGCCTTCCTCAAACACTGGATCATTGGTGCGTTGGCGAACCGTTGTCTCCTTCTGACTGTTTCCCACAAGAAGACGGACGAAGGGGTCGGGGATGTTCTGTTGGTAAACCTTACAGTAAATACAGTATTCCATACAGTTTTGAGATATGATGAAAAAAAATTGTTGGCTAAACTGAATCAATACTTTTATACCACACAACCATCCAAAATTTCACCAGTAGGGTTACACACTGTAACTTTGCATTATACTGCTCTAATATTGTACTTGGTCATCTTGAAGGAATTAAAGGCTGAATTAATGCAATGCAAATAGAAAACAATTCATTCGGTCAAAATGCTTCCAACATTACGATCTGAACTATTGCTGAATTTTATATATGTTTATCATTAATGTGTTATGTGCTGATGTAGAGGACCTATGACTTCAATGGTTTTTTTAAATTTATAATTTATATATCCAATGAAATTCTGTAACAAACTGCCAATATATCTTATAAACAGATGATACTGAATGCTTGATTAATGTAAAACCTCACGTTTAATGCACATTAGTACTCAACCAAATAAACACCAGGATCTGAATTGTTATTTTTTTTTTTCCTTAATAAAACACATACATATGTGACACAATTAGAGTTAGAGCAACAACAAACATATAAACGTAAATACTTTAGTCAATCAAAACCCAAAATAAAACACAGGATGTGCTGAACTTAATGTCACTAGTATGAGTTTCAGCCACGACCTAAATTTGAAATTGAAACACCAAACTCCTATTACTCTTTGATGATGTCTTCACCATTCATTAAAAAAAATTGAATACAGACAACAATACTGGCTGAGCATAAACTTGTTGCCACATTTTCAAATGTTCAGCTATTAGACTTGGCAATAATTTCACTCAACACACACAAAAAAGTAATTATCAGTTTTAATGCTGTGTGTTCATCTAAGTAAGACTGAACACCTAGGGAGGATCAAAGACTACCGATAGTAAAATATAGGTAGGATACCCATGTATGTACAGAACAAAAAAAAAAAACTATCTTTACTTAAGAATATAAAGGCAATGGGGACTTTCAATGGGAGACTACATTTACGTCCATATAGCCGGTGTAATAATTCCTGTGACCAACTGTACTTGTCTGTAGATAAATTATGAACAACATATACAGGTATTGAGTAATTTCTTTATCATTTGAGGTGTTAATACTATCTGAAAGTTTTGTAAAGATAGTTTTCATTTAATCAACTGCACACACACTACTCATTGAGCCCAAGAACTGTTACTATGGCATCGCACTGGATACTGTTGTTCTTCCCTTAAGACTTCTAATCTAATCATGCTAGAAAAATCCAACACCCTTACTCCTCTCTATGAAATCAAAGAGTGCTTGAGATGACAGAATAGTGTTGGTAATCAAATACTCTAATGTAGTGGCAATCTTCTGCAATGACACAATCAGCACTGTGTATTGGAAACAGTTACATGTCCCTATATAATATTAAAGTTGTGTTCAAATCATGGTTTATATTTGCTACTCTTCCAATGCCTTAACATGCCAGAATTTTGTTCCCTACTCCAGTATATATTCCATCCTAATTATACAAGAATATTCTTGTAGTGGTACAGAGAGAATCAATGTTGTGCTGAAAACTAAAATACCTTCTCAATGTTAGTTCAGTACTCAATGATAACAGCCAATGGGTAATCTGATAATAAAAAATAAATAAATAAAAAAGTTGTGTTAAGGACATGATGCTGCTCCTACATTACCTCAACAAAAATACAACACTCAGTTCTTCAGTAATCATGGTTGTTTATCAAATTCAATTATTAATATACAGTACACTGTATTATTTTCCCTGTCCCTGATACACAATGCTTATGACAAGATACAGCATCATAATAATTAAGGGACTGATATATCTAGTCACCATATACAGTACAATAATCAGACTTTCCATAGCATATGTATATACGTTTGGGACTTTTTATGTTGTTAGCCAATAAGACTAGAGTCTTTGTGTGTAATGGTATTGTAGTCATCATATACATCCCAACTAATATATATATATATATATATATATATATATATATACACACAATACAGGTATATCAGTTAGTTTCTTTAGGGTAATCCAACTTTATTTATTCTTGCACTATTCCGAGTTGCATTTGGATCAATGCATCCTATCTGGTAAAGATTTCTTGAGAAATGGCAATACTGTTTTCAGACAAACAAACCTTAGTGTCTGTTATACAGTATATGGGTAAATATAGATACCTGTATATACCTGTACAGTATTCCTTTATTTTATATTTTATATTTTTTACTGTAGTGTAATCATTACCAATGCACATGTTCCTATTTTGTAAGTTATTCAAGTCCCAAAAGAGAAAAGAAAAATTACAAGCTAACTGGTAAGTCCTTCAATGAATTATCCATGCATGCATAAATGATCACATTACAGTAAAGGAAACAGCCACGAGGGAATTATCACTTCAAGCAACGATCAATCCAACATGAATCTGTTCTGGCAGGTTGTCAAACAATGCTCAACTCAATTGAAATATAAGGCTCTTAGAAAATTAGCAAGACCCTATGACAAGACCAACACATGATCATGGCCTTCAAAATCAACATGAACAAGGCAAATTGTTATGCATACTTTCAACAGTATATATTTCAGATCCATTCATACAAAATGGCCAGTAGAATTGATTGATTGATATTAGGCGCCGCAACAGCAAAATCATATGGCATCCGAGGAAGGTGACCGAGAGGTGGAACAGTAAGCACAAAAGATAACAGATGAAAGTAAGGGACAGTTGGAGAAGTAAAAGCCCCATTTAGTCACCCATTATGATGAGCAGGGATACTGGGAAGGTATTCGTAGCTCCCTACCCAGGGGGTTTACTTTGATTGGACTTTACAGTAAACATTAAGTGCTGTACATGCTTGCTTAAAAATATGCATCACAATTTTTACACTTGATGCAAATATGACAAACTTGCTTACATAATCAGTACATAAAATATCTCCTCAATGCTGTTTCCCTTATATTCATGTATGGTATATACTGTATAATTATAATCTATTGCAAATTCCTGGAAATTAATATGCTAAATGAAAATACCATCAAAGCTCATCTGAAAACCATATGTTACTCCTCTTTTGGGTAATTTTCCACAAAATCAATGCATAAAAGTTTGTACAGTATGTATTAAAATTTGTAAGTATCCACAAAATTTACTATTATCAGTAAATAATCTTTCCCATTAAAACCATCCAACTAAGAACTGGTTAATAGCAGAAAACAAGGTAATCAAAAGTGCTGTACAAGGCAAACATATTATTAAGAGGTTCCATGCACTCATAGAACAATGTAAAATAAAAAGCCTTGTACCATTCATCACTCTACATAAATGTGATGTCATGGTAAATCAGAGCTCAGCGGGCCATATGCAAGAATAATCATGGGCTTTATAATGACTATAACCAGTGTAATTATTTTACATTGTATAGATGCAGCCATACATATCCCTTACTACAAATTTTCTCTAAATTTAGTCCCGAGGCCATTCAAGCATCTAGCTCAAGGTCGTACTATTAAACTTATTAGAGGAAAAGGAAATAGTTTTTCAATTCCTATTGCAAAATAATATGAATAGAGCAACAGAGCCTTTTCCTCAAAGAAGTAGTTTAATAATACCACCCTCAGTGTGGGTTTAAGTGCCATACTGTCTGCAATAATAAGCTGGCTGGCTGATGATAAGGATAAAGACCCCATGATAGTGTGTTGATATGGAACAAATCATCCATTATTACTGGGACTTTTCTTGCACATGGCTCCTAGTCCAAGCAGCTCTGTTGGTGACACTTTGAAAACACATTCTGAAACATGTGCTTCAGTTCTTGACAAAATCATGTACTGTATCATTGGCCACAAGAACTGGTACACACACTGTTGCTTATGAGGGTTTACAACATAACAGAAAATGTAACTGCAACACTGCATTATTATTAGGTTTGATATTTTGCAATCACCGAGTCAATTGGTAGACCATTCATTGCATTACTTCCAGAATAATGACTCTTTGCATATAACTTACAGTATGTAAGAATTCCTGTGGCCAAAAACAATATATGGATGAACTCTGGTCAAGACTTTTTAATCATGCCTGGACAAAATCAAGAAGAGGACATAGATAGCATTATATTTACTACAGCAGAACAACAATAACCCTCATGCACACAAAACAACTTTTTACCTTGTGTGATGGCTGGAGTGAGGTGAAGAAAAATATTGCTGTCATTAATAACTGAAGATAAAATTTATAATCTGGTGAAAATATTGATTTAGCGTTAACTTAAGAGAAAGGAGAGAAATTTCTACAGTTGGTTGCCTGAGAGGATAGATAAAGTGGTAGGACTAAAACAAAAAAACATTCACATATACCATAAAATAATAATCAATTTGTTGTCAAAGTTGAAACACACCACTGAAACTATATAGGGCTTAAGTGCCATATGTAAGCAAAGTTATGGGGTAAGGGGATATTATACTTCTGGTACTTTAGAGCACCTTGATTCCTCCAAAGTATGCCAGGAAACAGGACCAGATTAGTAAAAATAATGGTGTCCTGTTGCTTGGCATAGTTTGGATGAATCAGTTGTTCCAGATTTACCAACATTGTACAGTATTACCCCTATAATATGGTATGTGTTTCAGTGGTATGCTTTAACCCTTAACCCTTATGAATCAGGATACACTTTATGGCAGTATGGAGAGCGAGAGATATCACATATGTCGGGTGTATTTTACTGCCACTAAATTATCTAATTTACTGTATAAAGTATTTATAATGATATTTTCAATTTTCTCTAACATTAACATTACTGTACCTTTTTTTTATATAATTATGCAAAAAGCAGAAATAATGAGAAACTGCCCGCCCTCCAGAATTGGAAATACAAACTCTGACCAACGCATAAGGGTTAATACAGTACCTATAATGATGACACTGTTATTATGTTAATGCATAGTGTACTGGCTCTACGCTGACACACATGCATTCGTATAATTTAATTCATGCTTTTCTCTTGCATCACAGTCTTAACATTACTCTTGCACTTCTATATATCGTATGTCTAAGGAAAATAAAAAGTTTGCTTAAATAAACTTCTTGCCTCTTCTCATCCATGGTAATACACTTGCTATACAGTTTGCACACAATACTGTAGACCTTGGATATACAATGAATAAATAATTGTATCCACTACTTCATTTTACACTCAGTCCATCATTGAAGACCACCAAATGTTTTCCCAGGCTTCTATTATTCATTACCGTACAGACTAAGCTATTTACTGAGCCTGTGTTAAAATTAATCTTTTATCAACTTCATTCTGCTGTACACTTGACGTCAAACTATTTCAACAGGCAGAATTAATGTTTTACTGCATTTTGATACATTAGAGCACCTTGATTCCTCCAAATAGTGCGGAAGAATCAGTTGCTCCAGAATAACCAACACTGTACTGTCCACTTAAATGGTAAGTAACCTACATATTGCATTTATGTCTCACATAAGATTAATAACAATGACCAGCATTTGTTATTTTCCGTGTGATGTCAGCCACCCACAGTATAAACATGCAGAGGGATTCACATTATTATGGGGTCAAAAATAATCTTGTATCATCACAAAGGGTAAAGATGATCAGAATAGCAAGGGCTACAAACACAAACTGCATTGTATTATAAAACTTTAGCTTAAGGTACTCAAAAGTATACCGCCACATAGGAACAAAAAATTAATGTTAGTGACCTTCATAATATGGAGTCACTAACTGCACCAATAGATTTTTCAGCAATTACACTTGAAATTAAATTTGTAACATGTTGGTTCAGAAGTCTTCATTGCTTTGTTCTATGGCTTGGCTATAATATATTTTAAAATTTGCTTTAGATACAAATACTGTACACCTTAATGCCATTTTGCCCGGTAACCACTATTCCACATGTATCCTTCCCACTCAGTCAAAATACCATATATCAATGATAATTTAAACTGAACAAGAATCAGTTATCATATGGAAAAGAAAGTAAGAACCTCCCCTGCCCCCCTACAAAAAATATATACACACCAGTATATAGATGTCACCACCCAGTACTGTACAATAATGACATGCCAACTGTCTTATAACACTTACATTGAGCTTTTTGGCAGAGTCAATCCAAACCATCAGCACAGCGCTGTGAAGGGGATTCTTGGTGTTTGCCTGAAGAGCTCGGATCTCTTCCAGTTGCTGTAAAGGGTGTATAAACATTAAAATTAAAGACAGTAATAGTATGGTGTACGATTGGGTGGCCAATAATACAAACATAATAATTCAAAATAGAGTACTACAATGTTGTACAAATAATAAAACAAGAGATTAAGAGTACTACAAAGGAGTACTGTACAAACATTAACAAAGCCAGCAGCAGACTTACCAGGTCGAGGGATGAGGCAGTCTCATTCAGGTCCAGCCAGGTGGCACGCACGTGGATACGACCAGACTTGGCTTCAGACAACGGCACCCACTGACAAAATAACACAAAGTAATAGATAAGTATACACAGTTCAATTTCTTTACTGTAATGAAAGTGTGACTATAAGTGAGATAGCATTAGTGAGAGCACATGTCAACTACTGTACTGTATTCTTAGTTTTGCACACCCTTTACCCTTTGTTATACACAATTCAGTTTTTTTTATTGTCAAGAAAATGTGAATATAAAAGTGAGATGGCATATGTGAGAGTACACGTCAACTATGGTGTATATAATCCTTTAGTGAGGTAATTGATAAAGTGGAGGGTCCCCAATCCTCACTCTCCCCCTGTATCATGGGGAAAAAAGGCTGACTGCACCATTGCAAGAATGGTGGGTGATGGGGAAGCCACTTCCCTACGCCATACATGCCTATCACTACTGTAGAATATTTAGTACAGTACTCACCATGTCCACGTCTCCACTCTTCCAGATCTCATGAACATCCAAGTTAGCCCTGGAAATTAATACACAAGTCTGTATTAAAATCAAAGTAACAGAACATTTTCATGAGCTGGTGATGTTAAATAATCAAATCACAACTTACTATCAAAATTTAAATAATCATTATAGGGATTTAATAGCAGCTAGGACCAATGATACTTTATCTTGTAATGCATTTTCTCCAAATATGATACCCTCTTTAATTTAGAATTTCAATCATTAATTAAATAAAACCATTATTCATTATGTAATAACCTAAAGCAATTTCAATTAAATATATGATGTACTATGGCAATAATTATTATCTGGCAAGCTATTGTGCTAAGAACAATATATTTTAAAGCCTCTTTTACAACATTTATAGTACTCTACAATTATGTTTAAATTCCTTCAACAATAATATCAGTCTAAAATTTAGGGTTTTTCTTCTTAATATGCAAATAGTGGGGTGTATGTACTATTGGCCACAAGAATTCGTACAAATGCTCGTTTTCGAGGGTTTGCAACATATAGAATTATATGACTACGTAAATGAAATACAAAATAATTAGTTTGTTGTTTTGCTAATCACAGAGTCACTTGGTAGACCATTTATTGCAGTACTTCCAGAATAATGACCTCTCTTTCCATGCACCCTGTGTAAGAATTCCTGTGGCCAATCATACTTAATAAACCACTGACAGATGCATATACAGGTACTGTACAATGGCATTTGAATATCTATTTATCCATTGTTCTAAAGCCTCACTTCCTCTGAGAACTCCCCATATGGGGGTGATCATAGCATAAGGGTTCAAGGCTTTCTCCCTTTTCCAGCAATCCTTCCTAACTTGGTCAAATCCTTCCCTTACACTCATTTCTCTCTCTCACGTACTCTTCTACCCTGCTCACCCACCTAAAGTTGTATATAATATTTTAACCAA
Source organism: Petrolisthes cinctipes (assembly GCA_033782935.1). Taxonomy (NCBI): domain Eukaryota; kingdom Metazoa; phylum Arthropoda; class Malacostraca; order Decapoda; family Porcellanidae; genus Petrolisthes; species Petrolisthes cinctipes. The sequence goes on along the minus strand of JAWQEG010002084.1, from coordinate 68,523 downwards.
AGGCAAATTAAGCATCCATGTAATTACAATGCAAGTACTATACTGTATCTTAATGATTTTCGTGAAGATTATACCAATGTGTAAACCATATCCCACTTCTAATGTCCATTCTGTAGATAAGCTATTTTATACCTCTTTCTATCTTTTTAGCTTAACTAAAGTACTGTACCTATCTGTGTACAACAATGTTGAGGAGGAGAAAAAAGAAGTCATAATATATGATAAAGTTCATGTGAAAGAGAGGAAATGTAGGCTATATGTAAGTATGATAAACAGACATACAGTACTATACATAAAGCAACAATTACCACACAAGCAAAGAGTAAGAATTGTATGCAGAGAGAGTAATGTTACTCATACTGTGCAATTTCAGACATACACAGTTGATTTGCAAGTGCCTGAATGTAACAATAGATTATAAGTAATGTGATGTGTTGTTTTTGATGACACAGTTATGGTCAACATGGCTACTGTACTGTGCTGTATTTGTGGTTAGTATGCATTTGGTCACGTGTGCTCAATTTTGTGAGACTGAAATACAGTATTTTGATTAATATCATGAGGTAAACTAATCTACAGTACCACAAGATTGGAAATAGTATATTCGTCATTATCACAGTAATATGTCACATAAAATTCAAGTCATGATTCTGTTTAAAATACTGTACTGTATTATCCTAGTCTGTATGATTAATCTTCCCTCTTGTTGATGAGATAGCAGCAAGAATTCTACACAGCCCTGTCTTGATGTACAGATAAACTCATGAGGACTTAATTTGGCATTCAAAGCGTCACCTTCTGTGTCATACAGCACAGATCAGATAAAATGAGGGTAACAATGATGCTATGGGCCACAAATTGAGTATTGAGTGTCTTTCCAGAATAAGAAATAATTTAAAATTACATGTATGTGGCTTTTAAAAGACATGTCACACTAAAAGCTAAATAAAAAAAATAAAAAAAATTACAGAACAACCTGGCATTACTACTGCACTTCTTCAAGATTCATAACAGATTCTTCCTAATACTGTACCATATTCCAATACTGAGAGTTTGTCTATTATGAAATGGTGCTATAGTTACCTGCAGCAGTAGTCATCACTAGTGAAAAAGTCCTGATCAAAAACCTCAAACATAACAGCCATGTTGCCAAAGAGGATGTCAGAGTAACAGACAAACTGCAAGAGCGTGACTGTCAGTTAGTAGCCGTCCATTGTACGTACTTCACAGAAATGTCAAGCATAGGCATGCATGGATAAATTCTAGAGTGTTGAAATTTTGGAGAAATGATGAAGTCAAATTTTCGTCAACAGTATTCATGTCATCTGTGAATGTTACATGCACTGACTAGATGAATTTTGACATTTTAATCATTGCAAACACTTGAAAGAAGAAAAAAAGAAAAGAAAAAATCATGTTGAATTTATCCCACAAGCAAGAGCTAATGTCAGACAAAGCACACATCACTTAATGTAATGCTTTCTCAAGAGTTTCAAACTACATATTGTGTTATATACACCAGGTGCATTGTAGTATTAACCCCCCCTCATGTCACAATAGCTTAGGTTACAACTGGCAGAAATGTACAGTTTTCAATTGGCAGATGGGTTCACAATACTATACTGTAATGTAAACAGATAAGACTAAAGTTTCTTAACAATATCTTTGCATGATCAACTGAAATATAAGCAAAAAAAGTTTTATGGATACTGTACCAGCAAGTTGCATTTGTGAGAAGGAGGGGGATGGAGTAAACAAAACACCTGAATGAATGCCTTATGCTGCTGTTGGTAGGAGCCTACAAGCATTATAATGAACTTCACTAGCAGTTAATGGCTGAAGGATTAGTTAAGCAGTAATAGGGCAAATGGAAGTTATTTTCATATCAATATTCATACCAATGATGGATAACAATCACTACTTAATGCACTGTACAGGATAAAGGCAAAGAAGAAAATTGTACTGTATAAGGTTAACATGAAGTCTTTCCCATTTCAAAAATATATGCTTGGTATTACCATTTTTTTTTTTTTTTTTTTGGGGGGTGGGCCCATAATTTACCTTGACAAAGATTTTTACCAATATTCATGAACTTCAAAATGTGTTTCATTGTTGACCAGATAATTTCTAATCAATATAATTTCATGCAATCAGGGAAGGCCTTCATGCTCAGCTATATAAGTTGTACTGCTAGACACCATACTTATTGCAACTGTCATAATTTTACTCATACTGTCAAGCTTACATTTTTACCAAACATGCACGGCCATGCAGCATTTTGTAACGTCACTGACAGCAAATAGTACATACATAAATAACCAAAATATGTATCAATAAATAAAACTGCCCTTGTCATCTGCAAAGGCAAGTGAATAAAAAAAATATATATTCAGTGTATATACCCGTATACAGTATTCAAGCAGCTATAAAAAATCTCTAATTAATTAATGCAATGTTTTAACAATGCAGCAACAGATGTAGTTTTAATATCACAAACTGTCTAATGCACTGGTGCTTCCAGTTGGATCATGAAGCCATACAAACTGGTGAAAAATACTGTGTACTGTATACATCAGGGATACTATACATATACAATTCTACAGATGTCAACTGTCACAAGACTTCAATCAAAAAAACCATGACAAGATCAAAAGGGAACACAAAAAATAAAACTGCCAGTGAATTATACAGTTGGACTGCGGATGGACATGCCAAGTGTGCCTTTTGTAAGTTTACCTCCCCAGTAAATCATCAGTCTTAGCTCCGGGAATGTTTGCATCCCAATCCCAGCACTCTAGGTTAACTGTCTGGCGTCGGATCACATCGCAATTCATCTGTGAAGGGATAAGGAGCAGGGAGGGGAGTGAAGGGATGAGGGTTAACAGTCCATGGGGAAAACGACAAGCCTCAAGATGACCAACAAAACAATACAAGAGAAAACACAAATAAAGACAACTTTTAAGGAAAGGCAATGGTTGGATAGTAACAATGACCAGCACAATGGTTACATGTAGTTTCTATGGTATTATCATAAATGTAGTTACCATCAATTTGCCCAGGACTTTCCTTGTACTGTATCAGGTCCTATGGACTTTTCATCTTGGCACAATCATAATTTCGTCTAGTGAAGGTCCCTTACTAAAGCAAGCTTGTTTTTCAATTGGGAAAGTGTCAAAACATGACAAATGTACTGTATCAGATTTTTAGCACTTGTTCATTATCATTTTAGTTTGAGAACTATATTTGCCTCAGACTCCTTACATTGGGACACCATGCAAACATGAAGTATCATGCAACTTGAGGATACTGAAGTTAGTAAGCAGAAACATGACTTAGATAAGAGACTTTGCTTCAAATGGTGATCAAGGTAAAACCATTAAGAAAATTATTTTGCTTAATGGATTCTTGAGTTGAGTACCGAGAATCAAAAGTTTTCTTATAGCACAATAACTAGTATGTGTACTTCATGGGACTGTCAAGCCGGGATGTAACAAAAACAGTCTTGAACCTTTTTTCTGGTCAATGTCTTGCTTCATCAATCAGCAAACCATATGCACAGTTGTGGTAAGAAGTTCCTTTCCATCTACTCATGTCTTCACTTATAAAATATCGGACAGATTTTGAAGCTGTAAGTATTTTTGTGGTGGCATGTATATGTACAGTTGAGCAAGTAGAAAGTGCAAGAAAAATATGAGTGTATATGGCAACATCTTTCAGTTCTTTGTAGTAAACCCTGGTATTTTTATTAATGATTAACTAAGACCCCAGAACCAATGTTAAGTGAAAAGTGACTGACTGAAAATTTTGAGTGGTAGCCAGATGTGGTCATATATACTCATATTTTACTTGCACTTTCTACTTGCTCAACTGTACAGTATGTGTATACTGTACACAAACTGTACATGCCAACATAAAAATGCTCAGAGCTTCAAAATCTGTCCGCGGTGGCAGAGTGGATACAGTGACGGACTGGGAATGGCATGGACCTGGGTTCGAGTCCACGAGAAACGTCTCGGGTTTTTCCAAGGTGATCTGATGGGTCCAGCCGTTCGTCAAGTATCCTGGATACACTGACACATCAAGAAAATACCCCCTACATCGTCGTCAACTCATAACATAGAAGATGCCCGACCATATTCCAAGATGATGTGAGTGACGGTGTAGCTGCCCTCTCCTGAGAGTGACGTGTAAAAATAAGGTGCCGTCATCTAGTGGGACAGAAGAGAAGCTACCAACACCACCACGAAGCTCCACTGTCTCATCTAGTGCAATACCCAATAATCTCAGGGCCTCGCAAGAGTCACGGGCTACCGACAGCCTACAGTCCCAAGATTGAGGTATAAAAAAATAAATAAATAAATTCTATGAGTTTAGAAATGAGTTGGTGGAAAAGAACCTTTGTCCACAACTATACATCAGTCATACTGTACTTCTTTATATGCATTACAACTGAAGTCAAAACTTCATACAAGTATCCCAAGATGGAGTCACAACAACACTAATTGACAGCTCAACATTTTGGCCAGCCGATGACATTACTCAAGTCATCCTTAAAACTCCCATAACAGATATTCAATGTGTTTGTGATAAAGTTAATATGTACATCAAAATCTTCCCTTTCTATAAGTGACAACTGTCCTGTATACAGATGTTTTATTTATCTTGACATCATAAATACCCCATTTCCATTTACTGTATTCTAATGTACAGTACTGTATGCATATACAGTATACGGAATATCAATATAAACTTTTGCCCTATGTACTATACTATACAGTACTGTACTGTGGTTGCAAGAGTGATGTCCAAGTTATGTTCATTTTTTTATGCATATGATACTGTAGAACAAACTCATGTGAACAATTAGAGACTGAACGAACCATGTAAAATATTGTCGAAAAGGTAATACAGGTACAGTAAAATATGACAAAATATATATGAATTTACGTTACAGCACGCTCATGGATAGACCCTGGTATTTTTTTGCTTTTTTCTGTTAGTAAAAGTAACATTAGTTTTTTGTTCAAGATTCTATGCCTGTACATAAATTATAGTAGAAAAAACACTTCCCAACAAAGAGATTAAAATGAATAAAATAGCACAAAAAATATAACCTAGAAGGTTTGATAAGTCTATGAACATTTATTCGTACAGGGTACTGCTTCCGATTTTCCCATGCAGTTGTACATTCTTGATCTTGAGGGTTTTTGTTAAAGTACCTTATTGATAATGCTGGAATTCTATTCAATCTTGTATTTATCCTTACAGAAAGATGTAGCATGGACTATTTGATACGAAAATGAATAACATAGCAGTGAGCACACACAGAGCTGGCCAAAGTGTTGAATCTCGTAATCATGAATATCAGCAAGGAGACTGCAACCAAATTCTACATTTTGAATTCAAATATAGACCTCTGGTGGCAAAGGATGTAATTTTTTTTACCTGACTGAATGTGTACTTCAAAATAAGACAAGGCGACCAAGACAGTAACTGAAGGAAAATCAAATCCATACACAACTCAAACTAAAACGAGGGGAACAACGGAATACAGACCTACTACACTGGTATACAAATATACAATCGTGGACATAAGTTTCAATACACATATGGATCACTCGAAAAAATTGCCGACTAATATTTTCACATTCCCTTGTCATATTAAAGTATTGTTTTGAATAGTGAATATCTGCTTGCAGCAATTAGGAGATGATGCTTAACCTATTGACTGGAAAACTTACCAGCTAACAAACAGAGGGAAGCTGTCAAACATTTCTAAGAGTCACCCACATGTGGATGATAATTATTGTCCCTGACTGTACATATGCACTTTGTCACCACAGAAATGATCAAACCTGTAACTTTCAGCTAAATTTAGGATATTACCAAGTTCTGTCTGATCCACAACGACAATGTGACATGAGAGTATTATTTTCTCCAATCACTTAGGGAAAATACAGCCCTCATTCCAAGACTATTACAAAATTTAAGTTGCTTAATAATATTCTATGAACAAAATATTTAAAATCTCAACCTATCTATTCCTCGACATCGAAAACTTTCCTCCTATATCTTATTCAGCAAATAGAATGCAAAACTGAATAATTCAATATAGATTTCACACAAATATCAGCCTACTGTATATTCATCCCATTTCATTCATCTGACACACACCAGATACCAGCTGTCAATTTCCAATATAATGCATCTACAGCTCCATTCAGATCTTCATAATTCACATCATCTTAAGTAGGTACAGCTTAATGCACCCTTTCTGGATAGCAGGTTACTTCACTGAACCTTATGTGTCCTGGTTTATGGATGGCTCAGTACAGTAAATTGTAATCCAGAAAGTGTGGAACAAGTTGTCAATCTTCCACTATGTATCACAATAATAAGAATGAAGGCATACTGTACTATTGGCCACAAGAATTGATACACACACTGTTGTTTTAGAGGGTTTACAACATAGAGAAAATGTAAGACTAGAGAATTGCATTACAACATTAATATTAGGTTTGTTGTTTTGCAATCACAGTCACTTGGTAGACCATTCATTGCAGTACTTCCAGAATAATGGCCTCTCTTTCCATATAGCCTGTATAAGAATTCCTGTGGCCAACCGTACAAACCCCAACAAGTTAACAACACTTGTCAAGATACATTGGTAAGCCATCAACAATGACTTCCTTATGTGCCTCAATATACTTAAGAAATGTGCCTCTGTTATGCACTCATTTCCATTGATTTACTATCAACAGTATTTATCTTATGTGAACGAACATTACTATACATGCACTCTTTTAGCTTTAAGAATAAAATTTTTGTGTAATAATCTAAGCTGCTACACCATCGTCAAAGAGCCATTCACATTCAAAGTTTATCATACCATCAACCACCTTACCATTCTTATCATACCATCAACCATCTTACCCCTCTTGAAACACAAAATACAGAAGCCACATCAAATCAAACCCATGTTAGTACAGTAGCATCAATACTGCTAGTCAGGTCCTCAATGCATTTATATAGTCTTCAATCTTTTCTGTACAGTACATTCCTAAGTATTTTCACAGGCTATTTATCAACATGCCTGTGCTCTGTGGGGTTTTATTTTCACTCAAGAAAACAAAAAAGCATGATAATAACTCCATATGCTGTTTTTTTTTGTATTTTTAGTTTTATGCCAATCACACAAGAGCAGTGCCAATGGCAGGAGATATAACAACACTCCATGCACTCAAAAAGTTTTCCTGCACCAACAAGAAGAATCAAACACCTTGATCAAGAGAGTACCTGCCCAGAAAGTCATCATTTTCATAGGACTTGAGAGGGCTATAGTCATAATCCCAGCATTCTATTGTCACCCGCTGTCTTCGTGTCACATTGGCTAAGGCCTGCACAAAAACCAAGCAAATTGACAGTAAAACTATACACCATCACTTTCATGTTAAGTAATTTTCATAAATAAATAAATCTTATCAATTATTCATCATATAAGTATTAATTTCTTTACTCTGAAAAGGAAAGATACAACTACTGATTAATGAGAAAGAATTACAAAGCAGCACTGGATAAAGCACAGCAATGAAGCAAAAACACCTTGACCAGGAGAGTATATTATCTGCCCAAGAAGTCAATGTTTACACATAACTTGCAAGATCTATAGTCAGTCAAAAAACTATATAGCCTTCCACTGCCTGAATGCCACACTCACTGATGTCTGTACAAAATCCAACAAGCAAATGGACAAACCAAACATCATAGACCATCAGGTATTTTCACTCCATAACAAAAATAAGTCCTTACAGTTATAATTCATGAATGTTGTTCCCCTGAAAAGAAAAATACAACTGATGATGCAGGAGAACGAGTTTCTTTGGTGCATCACGTATTGCAGATAATTGTGCTTATGGATAAAGAAGCCTGGAGGGTTGCCAGTTACCCACCAAAGATGCAAGCATATAACATACAGTATTTGCAAAGCGCCATTAAACTTATTTATTTCTACAAAATGTACTGTTGGCCACAAGAATTCATACACAAGCTGTTGTTTACAATATGTAGAGAGTCACATGGTAGACCATTCAATGTAGTACTTACAGAATAATTACCTCTCTTTCCATATGGCCTGTGTAAGAATTCTTTTGGTCAATAGTTCATACAACATGCATCACCACCCAGTTCCTCTACTCATGCATGCCAAGATTCAATAAATACATGTGCAAAATCTGGGACAAGCAAGACCCAGCTAAAGTACATTACAGCTTCACCAATTATACACATGTTCATTCAATTACTTTGCAAACTTGCACTACAGTACAGAATATAATATATTTACAGGAGAGTTCTATTGTCATCTAATGCTCAGAAAAACAAAGGAGAAACAGTGTGTGTGAAGGCTGAACAATTTGAACTGAAAAACATGTATGTCATATGATATCACAAAATATTTCTCAAACAATAAATAACTGCTTTAAATTTGAAACTTCTGCCTCTATATCACAATTGTTCTATATCACAAATCTTAGGGGACATGATGCCAGTGAACCAGAGGCTATTAATTCCTCCATTATTTACTGGGAAACAGACCAAACTAACACAGCTTATTTGAGTGGTCTGTTAGTAAATACTTTACTTTGATAATATCAGAAGCTTCCAATTTGCTAACACATTCTTCTCTTCTTTAGCCACAGGGCCTCAGTACTGGGGCCAGGCAGTCTGGGGGGTCGGTGATGGACTAACATATGTTTTATTTATTTATTTTTTAATCAGCAAATAAACACTTCTAAAATATTTTTTAAACTGTGCTGTGAAAAACCTGGCTGGGGCTGTATGTGTGTATGAAGGGGGGGTGGGGGGGGGAGCCATCATGGAATATAGTCCTAAGGTGTACTGGAAGGGGCACAGGCTTCACTCCAGTACTGGGGCCCAATAAGGGGGAGGATGCTTGGGCTCTGTTTAGCCATAAACAATGAAATGAACATCTACTGAGACTGTGATCAGATATAACTGTGGGAAGAGGGCATGAGGAGAGCTGAGAAGGGAAACAAGACAGAAAATCCTAGTTCTAATTTCCTTGTAACAGAGCAAGGTAGGGATGAGTATTTTACATAGTCTTACACTACCCCAGCTGCCTGCAAATATACCTTAAAAGTATGATTATATAATGCATACGGTATGTATTTTACATGCCTGACAGTTATTTTTCCCTCCTAAGCTGGCTACATGTTCTCTTTTACATGTATTCACTAAATTATTTCCAATGGCCTTCCTTAAATACAACTGCACAACATTATCATGGGGCAGAGTTCAATGTCCCTGCTAATCAAAGAAGGCGCTTCATGTTGGATGTAACTTTATAGAGAATGTTTTTGGTGCAATGATCATTGGATTCAAATGTCTATGTTACTGGTTTATTACAATTAAAAATAAAATCTGCAAATAAAGGCATAAGGATGGGAGCTGTCGGACAACAAACTGAAATAACACAGACTTAATAAGATCATCTAAGACAACAAATGAAGAGGAGTGGAGAAACATGGTATCTCTTCTAGCTTACGGCAATTCCTTACAGCAATTATTCATTGCCTGATGTCTCGTGAAGTGAGAGGGGAAGTAGCCTATCAATGTATCTTAAGAGGAATACAACCACAGGAATGTCTCTTGAAACTTACTACTGAGATCTGAAAACTACAGTATGTATGGTACAGAAAATTTCCCCATACAGAAGTATAGGAGAGTTGGAGTGAAGGAAGTGTGGTACAGTCATGTGCCCAATTTGTACTGTAATGTTTAATACCATAAATGATACAGTATGCTCATAAATACATCCTCTAACCATTGTACAGTACCAAAAACTTTGGCTGTGAAATTAAATCAAAGGCTACCATACTATTTTTGAATTCTGGTTTGATAAATGTAAAATCTATTCTCCTGTGAACTAAAAGTATTTCAGTATTTCTGTGTATAAGTATAAATGGTACAGTACAATATATTCATCAATTTTCAGATACTGTACAGCATTACAATCCTATACAAGGAATCCTCACTATAATTACTGTACAAATGAGAGTGAAGGAGAAGACAGTGTCCTAGCCGTGTGTGTGTGTGCTGTGTGTAATTGACTGATATTAGGCATCGCAACAGCTCCCAAGGAAGAAGGTTATTGAGAGCTGGGATAGTAAACACAAAAGGTAACTGATGAAAAAATGGGACAGTTGGAGAAGTGAAAGCCCCTTTTAGTTGCCTTTTATGACAAGCAGGAATCCTGGGGCGAATGAGAGTAAAGGAGAAGACAGTGGCCTAGCCGTGTGTGTGTGGTGATGGTGGTTTAAAAAGAGCCAATTCTCACCTCCCTAATTTGTCATCCTTCCCTATGGTGTCGTCTTCGTCGAAAACCTCGAAGTCTAGTTCTTGGCTCCGAATAGCATCGGTCAAAAACTGTCGGGTTTACACAAGGATGAGGGATGACAAGTTAATGGGGCAGGATTGTGTTGGTGAATTGCAAGCACAAATTCCCACAAACTGTGCTGCAAGACAAACTGCCTGCGCTTGAGGTAGTCAGTCAGTCGCTTGCCACAGTTCTGAGGAATCGGTAACTTTCAATTCATCGACAGCATTATACCCCATTAGCACACTGGTAAAGCAAAAAATTATAAAATTAAATTAAAAATTAAACCGTTAGCAGAAAAAAACTCAAACTATAAACAGAGAAAAAATAAAATAAAAGCATAAACTCTATAATGTTGCCTTTATGAAAAATTTGTAAAAACAATGACCCTACCAATCTCCATGTCCTGCAATAAGAAACAAATAATTATTTATCATTTGCATTATTTCAGGTCAAATGCAGTTGGGGAACCCACTTGAATGGACATGCTCATGCCAAATCCTGTTGACCACACACAACATTAAACAAGATTCATTTTTATGGGAAATCCTCATTATGCATGGCTTCAACATACCCAGTTCATGGCTTCTGCTGTTATGCATGCTGAAAGTTCATTTACTTCCCTCATTACAAAGGGAATCACACTCCACTTTCATACTCTCTAGACTTGTGGCAAATCCAATTTTTTCTTTTTCCAGACATTTTTTGGCATATTGTAGAAAGTTTTGCCTTTAACTGTCTATTTTTCAATGGATGAATACATCTTGACACACTGATTCACTACACTGGTTCACTTCATGTCTGTAATCACACAGTAATGCACAGGTTTATCACACACATACAATAGTACTGCTACAGTTAATGCATATTTCAGCTTTGCAATTCACGTCTGGCAAGGTACAATTATGCAGAAGGAATGTCACTCTTCAGCACAGTACAATCTCCATTGCCTGTGGTACAATTTTTGGGAACAGAGGTTAAGTATTCTTCAACCTGGTAAATATCTCCAGCAGAACAAATTTTAAAAAACCGAGCGGGTTGTTTCGTTGCTCAACTAGAATTTGCTGAGAGCAATCAGGTAATGGAAGCACAATTAATGCTGCTCAGGTAATGGAAGCACAATTAATGCTGCTCAGGTAATGGAAGCACTATTAATGGACCCTGTGATGTAGTCAGAAAATTGGAGAAAAATTGCCACGAAACACCACCTATGAGGAAGGAGCTTGTTTCGTGGCATGGTCAGAAGGAATCAGAAGCCATCAAGTCTCACGCACAATCACTGAGTCCTTAAGAACTACACATTTAGTCAGTGAACAATGCATCTTTACATTCTACTGGGAGACAAACTAAAAAAACATGTTCACACTCAACTGTGAACTGTATACTGTACATGAACAAGAAATTGTAGGACTCTTAAATAATCCCCTACCCCAGGGGGATGAAACCACCTTAAATGGAGTTTCTTCTTTTATACAGTAATGGTCATGAAGGAACGGAAGAATCATCATGGAATAAATGGTCAGTGATATAAACCTTTCATGAGATAATCAATTAATAGAAATATTTACGATATCTTAACCTGTTATACATGTTATAATCATGCAGCAGATTTCCGTATATATGCACCTTAAATATAAATTAAAGGTTTACATCATCAGATTTTCAAACTAATTTAAGTACAAAAAAAAAAAAAAAAAAAACCAGCATGCTGAAATATAGTCTCAAACACTTTAATATTCTTGCTTAATAATATATAATAATAGTTAAATTATGTACATTATTCACATACAATTATGGGCAAAGTCGAAAAAATTGAGTTAATACTACAGTATGCTAAAGTTTAAACTATAAATATAAAATGAGTATATCAAGTAACAAGGATGCTCTGAGCAAACTCAAGCCAATACCTTTCAGCTGGTAGAACACTGAGCATCTTTACCCTAACAGATTTCAAATAACACAAGTCCACCAACATCACACTTGATTTAAAGATTTCACTGCATACCCATTATAAAAGTATCAGTACACCACCACTCTATTCAATAAGAAACAACGTACAGTACCAATTCCTAGACGTGTTTGTCACCCTATCCAGGCAAAGGGAGATGTAATGATCAGACTAATCCATCAACATCAAGCTAGTGGATACTTTTTATGGCGAGTGTACTGTGTAGGACAGATTGGTGTTGGCATAAAAAGCTTGATAGACAATTTTTCCCAGTTTAATGATACTTTCCTTTGCCTTCAATTGACAAAAATCAAAGCTTGTGAAAATCAGTCATTGTGAGGTCGTGGATATCGGCTGCAAATTTCAATAACTTGCTTATAATAAATGCATCTGATGTTTAGTCTCCTCATATACAATATAACTGTGTAATCACTGCATTATTAACACTAGTTGTTATTCCTGAGTACATCCTACGTTACCATTAAATTCAGTAAAAACAAATAATCATAATTTCCCAGCAATATTAGTCAATACATTAATTACCTATGCAATTTTTTTCATAGAATCTCTGTAAAGATTATAGTGTTCAGTAACCATCTGATCCTTGTATCAATCCTTTCATCATGAGACTATTCTGTGCATATCTGAAAAAATACACTGCACTGTGCTTCTCCTTAAGAAGACTATAAAAATTGGTTACCAAACAAATAAGAAATAATGTAAACATAATTACACAAATCTGTGAAATGCAGTCAAGAAAGTCAATATTATTAACTAACTATACCCTAACCACTAGACTATGAGGAGGACATCAGGATTTTGTTTCAATACAGCATTTAGGTATGCAAATACACTTTTATTTTGTAGCTCAGAAAAGCTGACACTACTTAACATGGGCACATCTTAGTATAGTAAAGGGTTTATACAAAATCATTAAGACCACTAACCTCCAGCAACCACAAAGTTAACTCTAACAACACACAACAACCCCATCCACAAACAAACCCAGAAATCACATTAAGCAGGAAGACTCACTCACCTCACAACAGAAGTCCCATTTGGGATTGATGGTGTTGTTGATGGTCTTGGTCTGGAACTTCTGAGCTCCCAGGCGCAGGATACAGTATGGATCCGACTTACCCATGCCCATCAGTCCCACATCTTTCTTCATTAGGTTATGGGCCTCGATGACTTGAATACGCAGCACACCCTTAAGTAAATATTTCATAGAAGCTTAGGGGCACCGAAGTCTGGGACTGACTTTACATGTGTAGTATTGTCAGTTGGTTAAAAAGTAGTAAAAGTCTAGTATTTCTATCTGTTATTGAAATATTGTCTCCTAAAATATGCCAGAAAACAGAACCAGAATAACTAAAAAATAATGGTGGCCAGTTGCTTAGAAGTTTGGAGGAATCCGTTGCTCTAGATTTACCAACGCTGTACTACACCCTTAAAGACAAAGTTTTACATAAATAAATTAGTAGATATAATTAAACGGGTACCTGTTAGGTACCACACCTACTTAAAATACTATGAATACAAAAGTGCGCTGTTCAAAAACTCAATGGTGAATGTATGAATGTGACCAAATGAATCAGTCTGTCTTTAGTTTCACTTTCTTTCACTGTCGGCTATCTGGGAAAACATTCAGCATTTGCAACCCCCTGGCTACAGATGTCATATACTGTATGTGTTATACTGCAAGAAACTCCTCAAATCAACGTAGTTAGTTATCAGTTCTAAGTTTGTGGCTCTCATTCATTGGGTTAGACATTCAAGGATACACTTTCTCTCTCCCTCATCCTTGGCTCACCCAATTAAAAGGATTTCCTGGGAAAGGGAGCCATTGTGTTTGAATCTATATTTCTCTTGGAACTACAGTTTTCTAACCTAACACACTTTCTGCTGCCAATTCCATTTAGATGCCTTCCATGACACACAGGAGATACACAAAGCCTATTTTTGGAAAAACTCAGGCCTACATGGCTTAAGACATCCTACACAGTACAGGAAATTGTGCCAAGTATTTTTTTACTTGCCATAAAACCAAGTCTTTCTTAGTACCTGTTATACAGTACATCATATTTTAAATACACATCCTCATTCCGAGTACTGTACAATACATACAAATACACTCGCAATCCACATTCCATAGCCCACCTGAGTCGAGATCCGGAGCAGGTGGTTTCGAGACGATAGGCCACCCAAAACCTCCATTGGTTCAAAATGTGTGTGGCCTCATGATGGTTTGGGTGGGCTGTTGTCCAGAAACCACCTTCTTCAGATCTCAGGCTTCAACTCAGGAGAGCTAGGGATGGGGAGTGTACAAACGTAAGGTGATAACCAATGCAGTTTTTGCCAGTTTAAATATACACAAAATAGCTCCTCCTCATCCTTACTGCAGGTTGTGGACACTTGAGTTCAGCAGTGTTGATATCTTCAACCAGCTGGATGGGATACCTATTGGGCAGCACCATCATGTGAGCAATCTGCTCAACCACAATGCTCCTCAGGATGTCACTGCAATTAAACACCAACCCAATCAAACAAAAAGTTGTCTGATATCTGCAAGCATCTATAAATGAGAAAAAAGTTTCAATCTTATATACAAAAGAAATATCACTTCCCTAAAAAACACAATACAGGGCATACTTTGTATCTAAAAATCAGACACGGTACAGTATCTTGTAACATACATAGTTTAACTGGGTATTATTTTTCAATTTTATGCAACATCTACAAATTGCTATATAAACAAGATCCCTCATAAGACACTGATATCCTAATGGTAACTGCCCCAAACCATACCTGAGACCAGGCATGTCAAACACATCAGCCAAGCCAATGAGGTTGAAGTCAACATCTGGGTTGTTGAGGAAGAAGACCTGTAGGCCACCAACCAAAGGGATTTGACGTACCAGTGGCTTCATCACCACCCTCATTCTCCCAGAGATCTAATGGAAAAAGGAGACTGTAACCCTTAGCAATTGGATCACAGATATTTTTACGACTGCACATCAAAATTGTTTAATGTTCATCCGAGTATATCATCTATGACAGATTAATTGATTGATTGATAATAGGCACTGCAACAGGAAGCCATTCAGGGGAAATTCTCTTGTTGGTGAATTAGAAGGCTACCGATTCTTCCAAAATTTGCCATGAAATCAGTCCAAAGTAACAAAATTATGGTGGCCTGTTGCTTGGAATAGCTTGGAGGAATCAGTTGCTCCAAATTTTACCAACACTGTACATCTCCATTAAGACAACTAGAATCTACAGAGAACTACTGAATAATCAAGAGCTCTGATACTTAATCTACAACTTTCAGAACCTTTGTTAACATACTTTTACAGCAATTATACAAATATATAACAAAAATTTATCTCCATGATGCTTAGTTTAACAATGTTTTATACTGTACTGTAGTCTGGAACAGTGAGAATTTCTATGAACTAGCACTAAGATCATCCAATTGGAATAGAAATATCTGTTAAGTGAATACCGGTACCTGAGTTACAGATAGAATTTGACGAACAGATATATGAAGTGCTTTGTCCAATGTCCTACCAAGTACAGTAGTACTGTATGCTAATAAAGTTTCTACAATTTGGGTGAAACTTTAAAAGCACACTGCATTAGGTTTAGATATTTTTTATTTAAAAAAGGTTGATTCACATAGATACTGAGCTCACCTGAAGATCCTTGATGCCCATCTTGAACTTTGAAACACTCACTTCAAATTTGCAATCACCAGCATATCTGAAGTTCAAAATTTTTCATTATAAGTAACCAATTGTAAGTGAAGGAAATAATTATTGTTCTCAGTCATAATAATACAGTAATGATGATACCTAATTAAAATATGTGGAAGGCATATCCAACTCCCTTCAATACATTTAACTAAATTATCAGTTCTTACAAAATATCTTCAACCCGAGCCTTCCATCACCTCACTCGCAAATCATCTTTTAACACAACGTACAAAATTTTCTGAAGTAACCGGTTTGCAGGTAGTTAAGTTTCTGCAAGCCATTGGTTTCACTTTGATGGGAAGTGGGTCTACAATAATACAGTAACTGGGATGAAAGGAAGACCTATACTTGGTCTCAGCCTTGACATAACTTTATACACTTCTAATTTATTTTCAGCCAACACCTACAAAAGGCTCGAGCATCCAGTACTCTACTGCACTGTACATATACAGAAAAATATTACATGAAACATTCAGAATACCATAATGACTATTATGATTACTCAGTCTATAATTTCCTTTTCTCAACCCCCAACACTCACGCAAAGTCCATGTCCATAATGATCTCATGGCGGGACGTGTCATCATACACCTTGACCCCAGACAGCCTGAAAGGTGTGTCGCCCAGGATGATCTTCTCAAACTTGAACCCATTAAGCTTGTATTCTTCCAGGGCCTGCCTGATGCTTGGCTCAATGGTGAACTTACACAGGTCATGAACATAGTGCCCAGCGTAGGTCCAAAGCTGGCGGATGATCTGTGGAGTGCACATACATAAACAAATTATTTGCTTAACATAACAGTAGACCCTCAATACACAATGAATAAATATCTGTATCCACCATTTCATTATACACTCAGTTCCTTATTGAAGACCACCAAATGTTTTCCGGGCTTTTGTTATTCATTATCATACAGACTAAGTGATTTACTGAGCCTGTATTTAAGGGATAGCACTAAATTTAATCATCATATAACAAGGGAAAGTAACGAAAGATATTACCTAAAGGCTACAGCCTGTCAGTGAATAGTAACATGGTCTACAGTTTGTGCATCTCCAACTTATAATCAATGTCCATAGTTAATATACAGTAAAAATGGGGAATCATGATAAGTAAAGCTCACCATCCAAGCATTAGCAGTCTTGTATCAGATGGTCAAATGCAGAGTACCAATATCAGCCTTCAATAGTATATCAGTAAAAGAAACCAATGACTACAATTGGGTGCACTATTATTATGTTCTGAAGGCCATGAGTCTGATTCTTACTAAAGGCAAAATGCATGAACGAGTACTTTGTTATCTTGTCTATACAGTATTACCTTGCAGTACTTTAATTCCTTGCATGATAACTTACTGGTAATAGTAAAACACAATTACACACATTTGTCAACCATACATTTCAGTACACTGTTTTCACCACTCTTTTATTGTCCATTCTCTCTACACACACACACACACAATTAAAAACTATCATGCCATTTTTATATTTTATTCTACCCACCAGATCACTGCAAACTCCCAACACTCACTCAACCACTTTAACTGTCAACTCATCTTCCACCTTCACCCACCTTGTTGAGCCACTCCACACGCTCCATGTCAGGGAACGTCACCTGAAATAGAAAAATATATATGTAAATGCAATTATACAATTACAAAAGGCGTAATTTAATAGAACAATGCACAGAAATGGTCTAACATAATAATGTATACATTAATAGTAAATTCTCCATAGGAATTATAATTAAGTATGATTATATGTATGTTTGTATGATTATATACAGTATATGAATGCATGCATATATGTGTACGTATGATTATATTATACATGTATGGTATGTATGATTATATATATGTATGTATATGCAGGTATGTAAGGGGAGAGGGCGGGGTAATGTGAAAGTGGCGTGTGTACAGTCTGTGACAGAAATTTCATACCACCTCCCCTATATTTTCTCTCAAACACAACCACATGCAAATTTGAAGGGGTGAAGACGTACGAGTAGCTTTGCCTTCATATTATTAAAAAAAAACAAAAAAAAAACTCGATGAAGTTGTGCATTCGACACAAAACTTTAAGGATATTAATGGATAAGTGGATGGGAGGATGGCACTGTCTTGTAGGACCTACTGTAATAACTGGATGCTTGTACTATTGGCCACATGAATTCGTACACACGCTGATGTTTTCGAGGGTTTACAACATAGGGAAAATGTAAGACTACGTAACTGTAATACAGTACAAAATTATTATTAGGTTTGTTGTTTTGCTAATCACCGATTCAGTCACTTGGTGGACCATTCATTGCATTATTTCCTGAAGAACCCCTCTTTCCATAAAGCCTGTGTAAGAATATATTTTGTGGCAACTGTACATTGGAGTTAGTTGGTTATGAGGGTGTGAGTCACAGTGATGATAATGTGGTCGAGGCAAGTGTGCTAAATATGATACAACAACATGCCACCTGATAATACCAATAATACTAATGTAGGCTACTTCACACCTTCTTGTGGTGAGATGGACAGACAGTCGCTAAGGAAAGTAAGGATTCAGAAATTTGAATAAAAACTTCCGAGCCCCACTATGGACTTGGAATTTTGAGAATAAATACTGTAATTAAGTTTAGGCAAGAGGGTAATGATAAAGAATGAGTATTAATAAATAATTAATAATTAATAAATAAGTAATAATAAGTACTAATGAATAAATAAGTACTAATGAATAAATAAGTAATAATGAAAAAATAAGTAATAATAGGAAGACAAGTATAACGAGAGATAACGAGAGAGTCAATGCATTACAAGATTACAGTGATAAGAGGGAACAATGACGATATGTGATAAGGGCCAGAGATAAAGGCACACCACTATTAAAAGATGAATATTATCATGTACACTGATAAGGTGAAGAGGAACAGGAAGAGGAATCTGAAGAGTCTGTATAAAGGAGGTAAATCTGCCCCGAGAATAAACGGTATCACTTGAGGATTTACGACTCGGTAAACATCTAACTAAGGTTCTAAATGATACCAATAGCTTACCAATATAAGGGAAGTGTTTAAATTTATACCACCAAGAGATTGTCCCTTATAATGTCCTCTACTGTGCAAGGCAGTGATAATAATGTATAGACAGGTTAATATAAAGTTAAGAATATATTACACTCCATGGCTAGCGTGACCTACATATAATTTTAGATAGGTGGAAAGAAAATGAAACTGATTGAGGGTACCAATATTATCAGATATATTTAAAAGTAGTAAGTAGGGAACGAGGCGTCAGAGCTATAGATAGAGAGAAGAAAATTTTAGATAGGTTGAAAGAGGATGAAACTGACTGGGGGTACCAATATTATCCGATTTATTATAAAGTAGTTGGTATTTGGGGGAGACAGCAATATTAATATGGGATCACAAGTGTGCATTTCGATGAATAGCAGGAATGTGTACAGGTGTGTGATGATGGTAATGGTATGAGTGGTGGTGGTAGTAGTGGTGGTGGTAGTAGTGGTGGTGGTGGTAGTAGTGGTGGTGGTAATGTTGGTGGTGGTAGTAGTGGTGGTAGTAGTGGTGGTGGTAATGTTGGTGGTGGTAATGTTGGTGGTGGTAATGTTGGTGGTGGTAATGTTGGTGGTGGTAATGTTGGTGGTGGTAATGTTGGTGGTGAGTAATGAGTGGTGGTGAGTAATGAGTGGTGGTGGTTGTGGTAACATGAAAGGTGGTGGTGGTGATGGTAAGGTGTAAGGTAAGCGTGGTAGTAGTGGTATGTATACGAGTAGTAGTGGTTGCTAAGGTCATGATAGTATTGTATATATTAACCGATAGTGGTGGAGTGCCACTGACGTGGAGGAGAACTGGACTATATGCTCAGGTTTATATTATTATTATTCCACTTGTTTTTATGACCTGCTCCTCCAAAGTAGGCCCTATGCCAGGAAAAAAGGATAAATTAACAAAAATAATGGTGACATGTTTCTTGGAATAGCCAAGTTTGGAGAAATCAGTAGGACAGTATTGGTAAATCTGGAGTAACTGATTCCTCCAAAATAATCCAAGCATACAGGCCACCATTATTATTGTCTATCGGGTCATGTTTCTTGGCATACGCTACCTGGGAGGTATCAAGGTGTTCCAATGTACCAAAAGTGTATTACGCCCTTTAATTAGGTGTCCTTAATACCATCAGCTGCATATAAATTGACATCTGCAGTCAAACAAGTAAGAAAATATATGGCTCACACCTGCTGTATTTATACCGTATCATTTTGAATGTTCACACAAACCTAAGACGCAAAATCCATACACCCACACCCACACACACACATACACACACGACTCGAAAAAACTACACACACACACAAAAGACACAAACAAAAGTAACTAAACACACACACACACCACATTCCGGTGGCTGGCTGGCTGGCTGGCTGGCAGGGGTGGGTGGGGAAATGCCAGGTATAATTTTAACCTCTTCACTAGCAGAGAGGAACTACCTGTGTCCGTGATTACTTTTCAAGCATGTATACAATCACAAAGCCAACTACTAGAAGGATTCATTCGCCAACCAATTCATTCAATAACCGATCAACTAGGCCTATACTGCCACTAAAGCAAAGCAAAGTAAACAAAGCAAAAACTACCCAAAAGATATTATCACCGCTAACGTTAGCTTCTGGAGTACTGTTTGTGCGTGGTGTGGTGGTGGGGACATTCCTTTGCCCAACTTACTATGTGTGTATGATGCCAACTTGGTTACGGTGCACTTCAAACCACACCCTCCTGCCAACCCACCACCCACACCAACCAGCCAAAACACTAGTTCACCTGCCCACCAACAACACGCCCGTCTGCCAACCCCACACAACAAAAAGTTCGATGCACTTTACCTTGTTTCACAAATTAACATTAGAGTATAGTAAAGGTGCCAGTTTCCCGTGGTCCCAAACTTACACTTTCATTTCAGTTACAAGTAAAAGTAGCATGTTCCAATCCCTCTCAAGGGTGAAAGAAAAGCCAGACTTTCCCCATTTCCTTCGGCAAACGTAAGAGGTCATAAGTCCCACAGTTGAGAAGGATGAACAAATGAGCCACACCCTCATGCTCTCACAGGCCGAGCACTTTAAAATCATTTACGGTGACTGGCTGAAGAAATGGGTACAGAGACACCTTGCAAAGACGTGTGTTTCTTAGCTCCGTGTACCATCTTCCACATGTTTTTATATAGCTTTAGTAGTGCTTTTGTGGTTAATAATATAGGCTATTCGAATGATAAGCAATACATTAATATCAAATTAATAACTGGATACAAGTGAACTAAAGTAACAGTGAAATCAAAGTTTGCTTGGGCAACACACACACTTAACACTTTATTATACCCATCCGTCAACCTCCCCACCCACGCCATCCTGGCAACTACATTACCCACCCATCTAAGTACGCCCACTTGCTAAACCCCACCCATCACCCATCCACCAACTCACCTTTGATTATCCTCATTCTCACTCATCCAATCGTCTAGCATACAAATATTTATCCACATTCGAATCAATCATTCCATCCATCCATTTCGTACCGTACTCATCCGCCCAATTACACATACAGTACATTGGCCTTTTCATTCAGCACTCACTCATATAAGCCTACTGTAGTTTTACCCAACGTTATCCGCGTCCGAATAATTACTGTAGTATGCCCACTTGCTCCCTATTAGGCTATTACATAACTCAAAACATTCATTCATATTAAGTTCGGCGGACTAACACACACACACACACACACACACAGGAGTCACCTACAATAATTTGTTTTTTCACTGCGACCAGAGTGTACCAGGGGTCTGTGGGGCAGGAGGCCATTCTGCCCCGGGAGAACATCAACAACAACAACAACCTACAATACGTTATCTCAGTTTCGAGAGGAGGAAAGGAAGGATGAGGGAGGGAGGAGAGATAAGTGAGGGAGGGAGGAAAGAAAGGACACAAGAGGAAGAAAGGATACTCGATCGATGAGGTAAACACAGAAAGATGGAAGAAAGGAAGGAAATTGGAAGAAAGGGAAGAAATTGGAAAGAAAGGGGAGAAATTTGAGAGAAAGGGACGGAAGGAGTAAAAAAACGAGGAAGGAAAAATAGAGGAACGGTAAGGAATGAATGAAGGATGGAGGGACGGAAGGACGGGAGGGAGGAAGGAAAGAGGGAATGAAGGACGGAAGAATAGATTGTAAGAAAGATTAAGGTCGACCTCACTGCATAAAGAGAAGGGTGGGGACCTCTTAATGATGCACCAATGAAGACTTAAAGGTGAGAGAGGTTAGCCGATCAGCCAGTCAAAAGTCAGGTAGGTATGCTGGTAGGGGTATAGATGGGGTGTTAGGCAGGCAGGAAGGCAGTTTAGTATGCAGGTAGGTAGGTATGCAGTTGAGCAGGTAGGTAGGTAGGTAGGTACAGTAGGTAGTGTTACGGTGTGACATATCTTCACTACCCATACAGGGGAAAGCTTAAGCTTATGTCACATCGTCATTATGTTTCAGTAGTGTAAGCATCTTCACTATTATGTGAAGATGTTGTATGTTATTATATTGTATGTTATTATATTCCTAGGGTAGTTCCAGGTTACCCCTATATTGTGGTATATAGTTGAGGAATATATTGTAGACGGGGGGGAAGCTCAAGAATAGAACAAGATTTGAGAAGATAATAAAGCTTTAAGGCTTTAAAAGGGTTTGATTTGCTCCTCTTCCTCCCAATTATATATCTGATTACGTGCCTCAGTCTACCCGGGGCTGGGGACGTAACAGTAGTCAGTCAGTCAGGCGCCTAAATTATATATATACCACAACTCGTGGAACATTATGAAAGCCCAAAGCTACAGGGCTGTAAGTAGGTTAACAAGTAGGTTATACAAATACATGATACAAAATTATATAGGTAGATGGGAAGGCATGTAGAGAAGCATCTACTACGCAAATAGAATACCATGTAAAAAAAAAAAAAAAAAAAAAAAAAAAAAAAAAAAGGAACGATAACTAGAAAAAAATAATTAACAAATTATAATGATAACATAATGAGCACAGTGCAATATCATAAGATAGAAAGACTCGTTACAAACAGGAAACACTGATTGACATTATCAGAGAGCAGAACAAGATAGGTTGGTTGGTTTGGACGCACACACACAGAGTAGAACATGGTTAAAATTCACACTGGGCCATTTGGGGGTTGATATTGAAAAGAATATTACGATATATTAATTAAGCTGAGAAAGCGATGAATTCCTTAACCCTGTGTAGATGTTAGCCAGCTGTTTCTCCTAAAGTTGTATAAGTTACGGTTTCTCCTATGGTTGTACAAATTCATCTGGGCTTAGCATTAGACAAGTTGAAAGACCATATTGCTGGGAAAAAAGTTTATAAAGATAATTTGATCTCTATCACTCCATAGATTTTTGGTTCAACAAAAATCGTCCGGAAATAGTCAGCACACATTCACAGCCAAACGACCCTAGCAATCAAAGAGTTTATCTACGTATATTCAACATAAAGGAGGTGCCAATAATATCTAAGGAGAATCTGTGCCTTCTTTAGTTTTTGTATATTACTTCGTACTACGGTAATCTTATAGTTTACTATATTCATCCATGCAGCAATATAACACATCATCAACTGTATTCGTATATGTGCATAGTTCTACTGTACTCTACCAACGTCCAACTTCCACAAAGCTTGATTAGGCTATGATACGCGTAGTTGCAGTGCGATAAGAGTACAAGGGAGTCGCAGCGAGGAGGACTCAGAAACGCCTAAGAACATCAGCAAAACTTTTCGCAGTGTCCTTGGGTCGAAAGAGCATTTACTTTCTCACGACATGATACGAACGGAAACAGGGTATAGTGAGGGGGACTTGTTGGTGACACGTATCTGGCCTCCTGCCAACATACACCACACACACTCACGCTCCTCAACACACTTCACACCAGTCAACCTTTCCAACTATATTTCCCTCGCCTTCAATATATATACAGTATATGCTGCTTAGAATCAACCAATATAGAAACTCCAGGGAATCACGTTCCATGCAAAGATATGGCTGACAAAGCTAGTCTTGGTAAGTGGCAAACGCGGCAGGCCAAGTGTAGTGATAAATAGTTAACGTAAAGTCCTGTAAGCCTCATTTTCGTTATCCCTTCTCGATCACTAAGCCCAGAGAGAGAGAGAGAGAGAGATTAACTTATGAATCAGAGGGAAAAGAAACAACCAAGGCATTATTATTAAAGCGACGTTCAGGATACACACACACGCGCACACACACGAGGTGTGACCGTTTAGGCACGATAACTATTTCAAGGTCAGGACGAACAACACACGTCTGTATAGGCTACTCCTCAGTCCTCACTTGGCACATACAGTAGACTATGAAGGCCTATGTAGCCATGACGTTCCCAACATTTTTACCACTCTCCCTTCTCCAATCAAGTTCTCACCAATGGACCCCTGCAGCAAAATATGTAACGCATCTAATACACTAAAACAGTTTGCCCGCCTTGAGACTTCTGTTTCAAAGATGACAATAAAAGGTTAAGGGAGTAATATACTTTGATACATTGGAGTATCTTGATTCCTCCAAAGTATGCCAGGAAACAGGACAAGCTGATGAACAAAAATAAAGGTATATGATCAATCAACTTGTCAGCTCATCTTGGTGTGGGTCAGCTTACGACTATTGTTTTCTACATATACTGTATATATTGGAAAGATTCCATGTATTCCCACACTAACGCGAGATTATTTTATATAAAACAGAAACAAATGTGATCCACGACTACAAGGCACACCCTGGCGCCAGACCCTAGGGCCTAGACGATCAATAGACTATGGGTCAACACCTAAAACGTTCATTGTTAAAAGCTTTTATTTCTTCTCAATAAAGAGTGGCTAAATTCTGTTCGACACAATATGGTAAAATAATTATTCAAACAAGATATTGTCATGAGCTTTAACATATTATGAAAAGCTTCTTTTTTTTTCAATATACCGGTAGGCTAGAGTGGCTACATTCTGTTTAGTGGATTAAGGTAAACTAATTATTTAAACAAGACACTGTCAATGTTCAGGTACCCAAATACTTTTTAATTTGTTTCGGTCACGGTGTTTATGACTTCATGTAGCCTATGTATTAAGTACGTGATAATTCCCATACAGATAGTCATGACTAACTAGAAAATAATAAACATTACCTAGCACGTACGGTTGGCAGTGGGTGGGTGGGCGTAGGAGGGAGAGGTTGGGTGGGTAGGGAAAGGCAGCTGTTTGGGGGGTTAGTGGGAGGGTGGGGGAAAGGAAGCGGTTAGGTGGGTTGGCACGTGGGCGGGGGGAGGCAGCAGTGGGGTGAATGTGCAGGTAGGCTTAGTTGGGCGGGGGAGGCAGTGGGTGAGTGAGTAAGGAAAAAGGTACAATGTTAACCAGACCCAACCAGATACTCGCCATTCCCAGGGGACAGACAAGTTCTCATGTACAGTACAACAATAACTTCATTTTATTGACCCTAAATCTGGCTCTCTCTATATATTTATTATGACGAGTCTAGCACAAAGGAGAAATTATATATGAAGATTATATGGATTTTAAAATAGCCAACAGCAAATTTAATATATAACTTATGTAATGCAAGTTATTCTACTTCTTTCTGCTTTCCTACTTACCTATACACTTTTCTTTTCGGTACCACACCCACATAATTACCGTATACCATTTGCATTGGACTATTGACTACGTTAAGGCAGATTAATCCAGATTTGTTATGACTTATATGAGGCAGTTTTTAATCTCCATTCAAATTACCATATTATAATCACTGAATAGACCTACATAAATAAAAAAAACATAACGGTAGCCTAAAATAGTAAGTTTTCACGACTGGCAACACTGCATGACATCACCTTCCTTTTCGTCTGCCAAGAGTGCATGGACGTGATAATCTTGAAAACAACCCTTACCAACAAGAACATTTTATAAACAAAATTAATCTTGTTATATTTGTAATCGGCTTAACATTACTTAGATCTACTTCTCGAGATAAGACTATTTACTGTAGCTTTTTATTCCCTCGCTAAAGGGGATATCCGGCATCTTGCCTAGTACCTAGCAACTGTTACTGCTATGTAAGGTCTGTGTGGGTGTCCTGACCATCCTCTTCGGGCACACGTCTGTGACGTCATCAGTATTTCCTGTGTTTCAGAAAGGACTACAATATAAGAAGCTGGCACCAACATCTTTCATCATCCCTCCATCAACCTCAATAAACATGAATAACGTATTGGCATGAGTCAGCAATTGTTGGGGTTGAAGGGTGAAGCCGACTGAAGGCGTGGGGAAAGTTTGAAGAGTTATGATGGCCCTACAGACAAACATCCTTCCGGTACAGTTCTCGATTAGTTTCAGTTCCCCCTACGAACCCTCCCACCCCTTAACCTGTGCCTCCCTCGCTTGAAGGTCACAGTTCAATGTCAGGGATGGTGGTGGGAGCGGCGACTGACTGACTGTACAGAGTCTCGCCCACATCCGACTCACGTGGAACATAATGGATGATAATTATGCTTGATGATAATGCGCTTGAAGGTAGTTTATACTGGTTAAGTTAAAATAAAATACCAAACTACAACACGTGACGTTTTTGTCATGCCCATCAAATCAGGTTGTAAGTAGGAGTGGGACTTCAGAACGGTTTCCACTGACAGACGGTCTACCTAACACCAACTCCAAATAATACGGTACACCTTATACATATAGTACAAAGCGACTGAATCCATGAAGCACAATATATGACAGACGCCACAATAAACATGTGTGTCAACCAATTAAGGGTGGTGACAATGATGTTTGGCTTATACAGCAATACCACAAAGGTGTTGACAGACGGTTCAGTGTGGATCACGAATTCATGACACTTTTATGGTGGATAGAATGACTGAAAGGACACCCAGCAGTGGTGGTAAAACTAGTAATGGTATTGGTTTACAACAGGTCACACAGGTGATATAGTAGGCTGTGTTTGTGTGGTGGTACTGTAGGCAGTGAATGAAGTATTACTTAGTGGTTAATTAAAGCAATGACAGGGGTGCAAGTGGTTGTGACATTGGTGGTAGTGGTGTGGCTTGTGGTAATGGTGCTACAAAATGGGGCAATGTGTGTGTAACTAATTCAGGTTGTCAGACGTAGTAGTGGTTGGGGTGACGACAGTGGAGACGGTAGCTAGTGGTTATGAGTGATGAAAGTGAGGTCTATTGGGGTAAAGGTAGAAATGGTTAGGGTGATTAGTTATATATCGTATGATAATGTAAAGCACAACGTAGGTTATACATTGTTAAGTCAGTTGTATGTTATGTTTGCATTTGAAGCAACTGATTCACCGAAACTATTCCAAGCAACAACATTATTCTTTCTAAGAATTCTATAGTATTTCTGCCTAGTCTACAAACTACATTACCTATCCCCTCGAGCTCACTAACATTGCTGCTCTACTCGATCGGTGCCAGAGAATATTACTTTAAATGGGTAACAACCAACTGTGTGCATATGGTGGCAGTACCGTAAGCTAATTAAGAAGGCTATAGTTGGATGACCTATCTCATTTCCCATTTACACAATTTCTCGAAAGGACTGAATATCAATACACATTCCATTGCTTCAGACATGGCTAGGGTACTTATAACTATCAGGTGGTGTTAGTTGATAAATGTGGAGTAAGTAGTCATAAAATCTATATCTTAAACATGTAATTAATTAACGGACAACCCCACTTCAGTAATGAACCTGAATATTTTGGTTCTCTATATAACATGCATTGAAATAGCAAACTTCCAAATAAAACATACGATACTCTACAATATATAGAGCGAGTAGACGTACAAAATGATCCAATTATTTCAGAATAATACGGAAAATTGCCGACGCTAAAAAAAAAAAAAAAAAAAAAAAAAGTGCATGAAACTCACCCATGATGGAAGGTTGGAGAATCGTTGAATTTCCTGCAATATGTCTTTCTCATCAGCATTGGCAATTGATTTTATGATATCAAACTTGACCTTCTTTTCCTTGGCTCTCTTCTCCCTCAGGACCAAGAAGAAGAGGGGCGCCATAAGCCAACCGAAGCTTATATTGTAATACCCGAAAGTGAAGACCATTAACCACTCGAAGAACCTACGGCAGAATATATTCATATATCTCTTGAACCAAACACCGTATGCATGACCAACATCTTCAGCCACATCCTCGGCCACTTCGGCCACTTCCGCCACGTCCGTTATCTTTTCAGGTTCACTACTCATGGTTAACACACGTTGACTGAAAATATACTGACGGAGAATTGTAATCCTCCCACTATGAAACCTCACCACCAGCTGACCCTTTCCTTCAGTGATGGTAGTGACAGTGTTGCCAGGTGTGCTTGACGAAATTTCCCCATCTTTCAACATCAGAATTTCCCTTTTTACCTCAATAATTCCCTGTTTACTCTTATTAAACATTGACGGTCTTTCTGGTATTACGTCTGGTAGAAATTTTCCAATTTACTCTTGAACTACATATAATACCCATTGATACCTCTATGGCCCGGGACACATTGGCGCTTTGTGGTCGCCACGCAATGACGACACGACTCGTCTATGCGTGGCTGATAACGGCAACTTGTGGTTACGTCGCAGAGAAGCCCGTGTGAACGGCTGGCGGCGACAAGGAAAAGACAGGCCCAGTGGCGACCACATGTGGTCTGTGTGTCCCAGGCCTAAAATACAAATCGCCGCCACGCGTGGTGGCGATCAGCGTCTCCTCTCCACAGACACCGACACAGGTGCGGGTTCGCTTCAAAATAATTGAAACCTATGGGAACATTGGGAAGCCATGTCCCCGCTACTGTGTGTGGTCCTTTCGTGGCCACGACAAGGCGCCCGTGTGCCCCATGTCTAAAGAAAATTCCCCAAACTTGGCAATACTGGGTCAGTCTTCTACGTCGACAGTCCCTCGACTCCCTCTTCATCATTCAGTTGCCAGTTGTTGTTTCCCTAACCAGTGCCGATATTAATTTCATTGCTCTTATTTTTGCACTCATGTACACCTTGCGTACATACTGGCGCCCATATTTTTAAGTTTTTATGATTTTCTATTTCTCTAAATGAATAGTTTTGCTTGTCAGTGCAAATATCTCTCAATATCGATCAATATGCTGCATCTGTCAACTCAAGACGACGTAGGTTTTATACACGGGTTCCTTCGTTGACATTTATATCTAAAATTATTGTGATATTCACATATGATATATTATTCTATAAACAATACACAATTACAATTTTTTCAAAAATGTATAAAAAACTACAATAAAATTACAATCACATTATAATCAGATTGTTGCAAAGTCAAGTTTTCTTTAATTCACGCTTGATGATTGGTTCTAGTAGCCCATGACAATTTTATAGTTTATAAAATAAAATATTGAGTAGGCTACAATGATGTGTACTATGAACTACTATTTGTGCCTACTAAAAACTTTGTGGCTGATATGTAGACTAAAGCAAGTTGTGGCACTTTATTACGACACACAGTAGTGCCAATGATAGTGACAACTATGAGCCACATTACACTCGAGAGCAAGTACAGTATATTAAATAAAATGGGGCACATCTTGGAGGAGTAAAATCTTATGCTCTGAACATATTTCATAGGTATATATGGTTCAACAACCTTATAAATTAATATGGTGCGAGGTTAACTCCTTGTCTGTCTTCAATTCTTTACTGTACAGTAGGTCTACTAGACTGGAATGACTTTATAGTTATAGTAGGTCACAGACATAGGTTGTAGGCCTACATAAATTATATAATATGGAAGACACCATGCAGTCACCGCTAGGGCTTAAACTTCAAAGTTGAACTTTTCTGGTTTATAACTCAGTGGGTCAGAACTTAAAAAAAATTCAATCTGATTAAAAAATCAGTCTCCAAAGCTACATTTATAGGGAAACAATCAGTACAGTATGTGGAAGCATAGTAGCCTACTCACCTTGAGAAACCACCACTAATTTTTATGTTGGGATGCTTGGATCTTATCACTAGTCTATGACTTGTAAACATATAGACCATTAATTAACAAACACACCAGCCATAGCTATAAAATGAGATTCCAGCCTCCTTGTAAATAGGAAATATGCACTTTGCCTAGTAAGACCATTATAGACAATGGAAGATATGCATTTTCCTGAGCTAGTCTGTGTAACCCACTGAGGTTACAGTAGGGTGTTATACCTTCCCACACAAATTTAATGTACAGGAACAAGTATCATATCCAGGTCAATTGAACTCATCCTCTCTGTACAGGGACAATTTTCCAGCTCTTATGAAAGACATAGACATACAACAAAGTGGTAAAGATTGTCAAGAAAGCTGACATTCAGTAGAAAAATATCCAAAACACTGATAACCACCACAGCTCCAATAATTTGTAGTCTCTGAGAAGTTGTCAAAACACCTTTTTCACATCATAGGCATATCTGGTTAACAATTCCTTAAATGTAGTTCTCTTAAACTGTAGTTGTATGCCTATCAGTTGATAATAATTTAGGAAGTGTTGTACAATGATAAATAATAAAGGAATCCTTCACATTAATGATAACACTCATAGTGGTCTAAGGGGTGAGACTGTAGGAGGCCCTGAACCCTGGGTGGAGTTTCACAATCTTGTCCATGTTTGAGGCTCTGTGAGGTACTCAGAAAGTTTTTCCCATATTATGCCATCACATGGAATGGGTTGGCTGCCATTTCTTTACGGCCCATCCCCATAGTCGAGCAATGCCGAGCAGGTAAACATCGTTACCAAAACCTTGTCCAATATACACGTTTGATAGGTGGGTTACTGGTATGTTACTGTGGAGCCTACCGGGAACTGCTCCATTTGGTAACACTACTAAAGAAGTGAAAGAAATATGCTCAGCAGGCGCTGCTCGATCGTGTGGAAGGGCCTTTATATGACCAGGCTAAGGTAGACCCAGCCTCAGAGGCCTCAACAGCCAAGTGAGGTAATATGAGTCATGGATGTTTGATGCCATCAGTAACTTGTCCCACACTTCCTCACTTAGGGATGTACAGCTGCAAGGCTGGGTTCCTTTTAATAGTACTGTACTTAAATCTCTGCAAATACCCATTGTAATATCTAACATTGTAAAAGAGAACTGGAAAAACAGCTGATATGTAGGAACCTTTAAGATAGGAAGTTAATTGTGATGACTGTAATAGGGATAACAAAAACAAAAATCGATGACTGCAGCTAGACCTTCTCCCCAATCTCCCTGGTGGTCGGAGGCCCCCAGAATCCCTGGTCCAGTAAGCTCTGGTGCCATTTCCCTGGGATGTGCTTCGGTAACCCAGGCATATAGGGCCAGCCCCTCCTCTATTTTAATTTTTTTTTTCACTGCGACCAGAGCGTACCAGGGTCTGTTGGGCAGGCCATCATTCTATCCCGGGAGAACAACAATAAAAACCTATGATGTTATAATCATCACATACACTACCATGGAAGTAAATTACTCACCCAACTTGGCATCTTGGCTTCAAATGCTTCCCACAACTTTCTTAACGTCTTAGTGCTGGCATAAGCTAAATCCAGTTTTGTCTGTCTTCCCTTCTTGTCTTGCTCTTTCAATACAAGGAAGATAATAGCCAGAACCACCCATCCAAACCCAATGCATGCTGTCCAATGAACTGTCAAGCAAATCAACAAATATTTACTGAACAGGTAGAAGCTGAAGCTGGGCATACGATCATCCACCCACAGAAAGGCTAGTTTGATGCGCTGCCATAGAATTATAAAAGTACTCCACATTTTCTCAGCCATAGTCTCAGATGGCAATGTAATGTTTTGTGTCATGATCAAGGGAAAGTTGACTGTATCTAGAAAGGTTATTAACGACGATTCATTACAGTGACTGGACAACTCAAGGAATTGTATATCACACAAGGCACTATCATAGCACTGTTTACAATACTGTTTATGATATATTTATTACTCATAGCCATCCTAATAAAAACCTTTACTCAAATTTAATTATGCATCTTATTTTCAAGGCAATTAGCAAGTGTTCCACCCAACATCACAAACACAATCATAGTAGATGCCTGTCCGGGATGCAACGCAGCACCCCATTCTATTAAACACATTATGGAAGATTGCAATGTACACAACCACACTTGCCAATAACACAACAAGGGCACTGTGGGAAAGCCCGGTTCAGGCCATGGCCTTCCTCAGGAGCTCGGGGGCTGCTCGGCCAGACAGCTTGAGGAACTTCAACAATAACACAACCACTTTTCATCACTGACTAGATGCTACTGTCCTACCACAACCTCCACTATTGGCTTATCTCTGATAACAGTACTTATGATTATCAACAACTGATAACAAAAGTAAGATGAGAATAGGACTGTTTATTTCTTTCTCTCGCTGCAGTTGTTATACTTTCTTCAACAAAACTTAATTCAGTCATTCAAAAAGAGAAACTGGCTGAATAGAAAACTTGTATTGACCAAATGAATGCAAGTGATATCCAATTTTTGCTTAATAGTTGTGAAAATTTTCTCACCACTGAAACAAAAAAACAATATATATATATAATTTCCTTTTTCATTTAGATAGCAAAACATTAAAATTTGCTTTACAATACAAAGCAGCACTTTTAGATGATAAAGAATTTGAAAAATAAAATAAAAATTGGAAAGAGAAATTATCAGAAATTACTTAACTTAAACTAGAAAGGTTAATGCAAATATACAAACACGTATTAGAGTAATATTGTATATTTTAGAATAACTGAACCTATATCAATGCTCTTTGTGTGAGAACATTTTACTACAAAAATATATGCATATGCTGTATGATAAATATGTAATTAATATTTCTGTGTCTTTGGAAAACTGGATATAATGAACAATGGTAGATATTCATAGATTAGACAAAGTACAGCAATGGTAATTGGACTAATTTTCCATTGAGTAATCTGTTAAAATTGTTCTCCTCAAAAATTGAAACAAAAAGAAGTACTGTACAATAATAGCAAGTACACATCATTACCAATACTCCATTTTCCTTTTTATAACAGATTGGGAAGGCTTTAGTGCCAGTGCACGATTCCCGAAAGACAAGGGGTCCAGGTCCGAGGCTACATGAATCTTTAGTGGGGTAATTGTTAGAGAGCTGGATCCCAAACCCTCAATCCTCCACTGTATCATAGGAAATATAAGGTTAACTAGATCATGGCAAGAATGGCAGGTGATGGGGATGCCACTTTCTTACACAATAGCAAGTGTACACATCCAATGAAAGAGAACATAACATCAATATACTGCAACTCTTATTACTGTCCATGAATAGCTATTTCACTATGGACAATAAATTAATGCATGTAAGAGTCGCAAGATACCAAAAGAATAATAACTTCTAACACAAACTTTTTCGAGAATTAAATGCAAAGCAGAATCTTTTTACACTGTAAAGAATGAACTCTAAATTGAAAATGAAAAACAAGTGGGAAATATAAGTAGAAGGAAAGTATTTTTTTGGAAAAATGCAATTGTGAGGGTCATGACTGCCAGAGAAGTAAATGCAGTACATGAGGGATAATAAACACTGAGGGAATAATACAGAAAATAACAATGGTGCAGAAGAACTAAAATTGATTGATGGGTAAAAGCACCGAGGGTGGAGGATGAAATGGAATATTGATTACACAGTTATGATCTGTTGAACAAAAGACAAACAAGGCTTGATGAAGCAATTTGGTTGTGGTGGTATGATGTGGGTGTTGAGACAGACAGCAGATGTGTTCATTGATAAAGCACATAGGTATCTAAAAACATGTAGGCAACGAGAAGACAGTGCAAGAAGACATGGGTGCCGTGAGACACGAGAAGAAAAGCGTAGTAAGATTATAAAATTAATTACAAGGAATGCTATGGAACACACATACAACAAATTTATAATGATGACAGACAATAAATGCCATAACATAAGAAATTATAAAGGATTCAAGTATCCAACAGAAGAATGATACAACTAAAAGATGAAACAGAAATTACAAGCAGTCCTTCATATGAAGATGTGTTGAGGAGATAAAGTGTTACTTAAAAGGAACATCCACATGAAAAATCCCAACAAAGGATGGCTCAAAACGTATATAAGAGTAAAAACATTCAATAAATACAGTAGTAAAGCACTCGTGCCTCTCTAGACACGATATATCTAAGCATATTACAATCGGACTCTTTGGGACTAAATAAAGTAACTGATGATGAACCAGATACAAATTTTCCATATTCAACACCACAGTATCACCCAACCTGCCTCCTCATATACTGTCTACTTCCTTCATATAATCTACACATGGTACTCCTCACAAACAAATATCAATATGTACAAACACAAAGCAAAATACAGATCCAAACTAAAACTGATGCTCCTGCAAACAATAAATCACTCATAATCGTTTTGAATAAGCAAAGCATGTATCAAAATAGCAAGTATGGCCTCCGACCCCCTGAGCATGGGTTAGGGAACAGAAGATGCCTGTAAGTGACTGGAGAATGGAGGAAGTTGTACTAGTGTGATACACATTTCAGTCTAGCTTTGTACTTACTAGGGTATATCACAGAGATGCACATAATCTATGTTATTACAAAACCTTCTTTTCCATATATCAATAAATGTAACTAAATACTGAACTGTAACCAATAATTACCAACAAATAAACAATCTTAATTCATCATATAACATACAAACTACATCAGTCAATATAGCCTAATGTACTAAAAATATAAAGGGACTTAAAAATTCATTCACAACCATCCCAATAACCATTCCTCCTCTAATGACGGTGTATTGGAGGAATACAATTTTTTTCTGTACCAAGAAACAAACATATTATTATCATTACTGTACTTTAAGAACTAGCACCAAATCTGGAGGGATTATTTGGCACCGTTTCTGTAATCTATTAAAAACTATGTAAATCACCAAAGTTCTTGTAAAAATTCATGCTGTTCTTTATAATGTACAGTACCGGTAGTAAAGAAATTACTGAAGGGTTTTGTACCCCACTTACTATCTACATCACCCATATCCAGGATATACGCCTGGTGGCACTTTCCAGCCTCTGTTATTCTCTCGTCCTTCTATAAACCTGGGTTTCACCTACTCCAGGGTCACAGAGAAGATGGAATCTGAAATAAAGACAATATTGTTACCCTAACAAAACAATTGTAGACCATTAATGTTATATCATTCTAATCTAAATTTCTTACATTAGGAACAATACTGTACAGTCGGCGGCAAAAGTCGTGTCGTCTCACTTAGCGTTCCTTGAAGGATAACATAGAGGATAATCAGTGAACCAACACATTCACCATACAGCATTACAATATCCAGGGGGCAAATTAGTTAACTATTCTGGGTTTTCATTTTACAAGCCTGTGAAGCTTATATTTCCATACTGTACTTCAATACTTGGCAAATGTGGCAACACGACTTTTGCTGCCAAGTGTACATCAAAACCATATGCAATGCTTTCTTTTTAAGTAGTTTATCATAATTTTTTTTTTAATCTATCAACATTCTAGATAAAATAGTAATGATGAACAGAAAAATCCTTTTCATCCAAGCATCCAATGTGCTAAGACAACTGCCATATTTCCTGAATCTTAAGTTTGATTTTCCTGCTTAATGGGAGCATCTAGCTTGTGATTCCTGCAAACTTTCACACCTACCCTGGATATCAGCTTGTGGGCGAAAGAGAGACTCGTCGACTGAGGATGCCCTACGTGTGGCTGGTAACATTTCCCACACTTTATCAGAGAAGTTCACCTGTAAAACTTCATCATCAACATCAATACCCTTTATTTCTTTTTTCAAGGGGTGAGGGGCTCCAAACCCTTAGATCAATCAGAATATAGAAATGTGAGACAGAAATACTGTACTAAATAAAATGGGTTACACTCGCATTTCTCCCCTTTCAAGCCCAAACCCTTAATTTCTCATATTCATGCCACTACAATATTTTCATATCATGACTTACAGAAGGTTGGAAGGTGTATAAAGAAGTGGGTTGCTTGTATTACAGTACTAAAGCTTCAGCATTTAAAGGAATGATCAATAATAACTGGGTTCACTTGCAGTGCAATCTGACTGATTATACAGTACTGTATAGTATATCTTTCAATTTTTTTTTTATATAATCATCATCACCATCATTAATACCCCATTTCCCAGAAAACATTGCCCACAGTGAAATGAGTCATGCACACAAACAGAAACAGTCTGGAGGTTTTTCTACCCTTTGCCATTCAAAACATGCAAACTCTCTGACAACACTTGAAATCTTCAGTAAGATCACTGCAGATAAAGTACTTACAGGAGTTTCCCAAAGGTATGCAGCTTCTTCCTTTGTTAGGTCCTTTGGACTAGGACTCCTATTCCTCATCCGCTTACACCGTGATGCAAGTGGACTTGGACGCCCTCTCTACAGACAAAAACAAATCCAAAATCATTAATATCTTCAGTATCAATTATTGAGAGCTTTGTTTGGTCCTGTGTCAGGTTAATATGAGTGTATTCTCACTCCTATGTGGTGGGAGGAAGAGGGTCATCCTCAGGGGTAGACCCCCACCACAGGGAAGAGTGTCATTATTTCCAATGATGATACTAGTAAATACTGAATAATTGCTACAGTATGAATGTGACAACATTCAATATCAAGTTAACATACTATACTGTACTGTAGTTAACAGTATTAAATTGTTTTATTTCCATGAGTATACTTGTAGTTTCAAGTTGGTGCAGCTTATATATGGTATTCAGACATTCTTGCAAAATTCAAAGTTACCATGCAACTTATCTAAAAATAAGGCTAGGCATAACTAAGTACAATGAAACCAGTGTGCTGTATTACTGTATTACCTCAAGCAGCTCAGCTCCAGAAATAGGATCACCAAAGAAAAACTGTAAGCTTGAAGTGATGTCTTGTTCACCAATGCTGCTCTTTGAGTTATTTCCTCTTGAACCACTTCCCTTTGTACCTGGGAATAATTATCACGAGGGTAATTTTCTCATATTAAATTTCAAAGGAAGCTCAAAACCTCATACTTGTTATCATTTAATTTAACAACTCAAGAAATAATTAGTGGCATTATATATGTCTGCTGATAATACATTATGTTTATTTGTCTAGGCATCTGAAAATTAAGAAACACAAATGATGTTGTATCATATCTGTTCTTAGAGGAATACACTACTGTACTGCATTCCAAAGATTCACTTCTTGAGTAGATATGATTGCTTTTCTAAGTGATTATTTCCAATGAACATGTGTGGTGTGTAGCTGGGGTTGGCCTGACACCTCAAATATAGTAGAGAAAAATGTAACCAGCAACTGTCAAGTCAGGCTATTTTAGCATTTAGAGAAACAAGTATTGGAGCACAATTATTGGAAACATATCTTCTTATTGACACTACAGTATTTCATAATTGTGCTAGTTCCTATAGCAATAACCTGTGTGAAAAATGGAGTGAGAGTAGATTATAAAATGTTTTGTGATAATACAGAAGGAAACGCATGGCTGAGAAATAATATGAGAAATTGCAGCTCCTGTAAAATAAACCCGAAGAAACTCAAGGGATCCTGCCTGTCCATACATACCCTTGCTTGCATCACCATCTTCATCTCTGCTCATGGGAGGCAAATTGGCCAAGACTAGACTTGAGGTTATGGATGTTTTTGCAGTAGGATCAACATTTTCCTGGTCATCCTGGATTGTCCTCGGGTCCATGTTCTCCTTGTCGCTCGCTTCCAAGGTCTCCTTCTCTGCTGTCTGACCTGGACCCAACAGGGCAGGGACTCCATTCCTGTATAATTGAGATTGAATTAGGCAACTAACCACTCAATATTGACTAATCTCTTCAACACAGAGATGTAGAGCATTTTAAGCCTATTCCATTGTTTACTGCAAAGAAGTGATCAAGGTTTTATGAACTTATAAAAAATTTAAGTATAAGATATAGATTCCACATACTTATGTCTCCACTACTGCATTTCCCACTTAACTAAATGCCAATGTTCCATTACTGTGAAGTGTGATACTGTCGTAATGCAAAGGTCAGAAGTCTCAGAATTTGAACTTCACACAAAGGGAGTACTGAAAGCACTAGGTAGAAGTAGCTGGTGTGGAAACAACAACACTATATCTTTCAGGGACCTAACTAATCCAAAAATGATAGAATGTTCACACCACCCTTCACTCCCTTATGTCAAGATAAGAAGTACAACCCGACAATATTTCAAAATTACCAACTACTGTAGTGGTAATATGTTTACATTTCTGCTTTATCATAGGCAGAAAATATCAAGAGCTAAGGTAAATGAATGCATGTGGAATGATATAGCACTGAATATACTTTCCTTTGCTTTTTATAAGTCAAAGAAGGATTTGGGAAATTAAATACTATACCTGGATGTCCAACTCACTCGCATTATCTTAAAATATTGTACCTTCTGAATGGTAAAGTGGACAGGACACTCCCACACTTACGGAGAAGGTGTGGGAGACTCTGGGAACTCTAACTCTGAGGAAGTACAGAGACGTGGTCTGGACTGGTGAGGAATCACTAATGAGGACATGGTTTCATCTGGGACCGAGGTGATGGATGACTCATCCTGAAAAATACAGAGTACTGTTACCACCTACGGAAAACATTATGTCAGGCATGCATGACATAACGACGACAAGGTATAAAAGGATCAAAGCTACCACTGTCTCTAACAATGGTCATTTCCTAGCATCCTCATTCATCCACTCTAACCCGAGCCTCTAGCTATCTATCTACTGTATACTGAAGTGTTGATGCCATACTACCTTCCGGGAGTGCCCCTTCATGGGAATGGCCATGGCAGAAGCCACACTAAAAGTAGTTGTAGTTGTGGTTTTTACTGCACTATTAGGTCACCCATCAGAAAGGAGCTATTCCACTTCCTATATCTGGGAAATAAGGTAGCAACACTAGCCCACTGGCCAACTGGGGGTTTTGTGCAGTGTCGTACAATGTTCTAGTGTGTGAAGAGGTATTTTTGAGTAGATACAGAGCTGGTACAAGTAATCATATCCATAAAAATGTGGGTTGTGTAGCAAGGGCTGGCTTTACATGGAGATCTAAAAAAATAATAATAATAATATTTAGATGTGAAACAACAAATTAACCAGAACAAGCTCCCAAAGGAAATACTATGTGCAGAAAGATTAGACAGCTTTATTTATAGATTGGACAGATTTATGTACTTGAGTTGGATTCTGTACCAGTAGCTGCCAAGACCTGGGTCAACAATTCTCACATTCTTATCAACTCAGTTGGTAGAAACCATTCAGGTGTCCAAATCCTTAATGACAAATCTAAGTGATGAGGCATAAGAGACATATGTATTTTTCTCTCTCTTCTAGCCTTGTATGCTGTGTATAATTTGCTAAGAAAATACATAATGTACATACAAATGATATTTTGAATATACAGTACAGGTAAATGCATTTCTACAGCATCAATAACAACCACTCAAGAGTATAGAAGGACAAGTGACAACTTATATTACTGACTGAACAAGCAAATATATGACATTGTACTTCAAAAACTCCAACTCTATACTACACAACCCTTTCCAACATATGCAGAAATAGGCAGTATCCAAATGTATTGTAATACAGCATAATCTAATACATTAGTAGTGTTATTGGTATCACTCTAGATATACACAGAGTATTAATGTAATATCTAGTAAAGGGGTTATGGCGATATTTTAGACAATTTTGTATTAACTCAGCCCATCTCCAAACATACTGTACATTTTTTTGTGGGAAGAGTTCATGTCTGAATGTTCCTAAGAGAAATGTCTAGTCCATGTCTAATACGGACCAAACGTGAATATCTAAACATACATTGGTACACTTTTGCAATACTGCATTATATATATATAAAATCAAATCTAAAGTTTACAAACTGTTGCCTCTATTTCTACATTTCCTACCCAGCATGGTCAATCTTTTCTTTCCATTACTTTTTAATACCTGTAATAAGTTTTGATTTATTATTTAATCATTATTATGTGGAAGATATGATGACACCCAGAATAAAAGTCAGAATTCTCTATATTTGATTAAACACACAGGGAAGACTGACAACATTGGGTGAAGAGTATGAACAAAGAAAGAGAAACTATATTTACATTGGCCATGGAAATGAAGTTGTGGGACCTGGTGTGAGAGGCAGACCACTGGTTAGATGGGAGAACAGAGTGGAAGAGTATGTGTGGAAGAGAAACGTGAGAGGCAGAGGAGGGCTGGACTAAGTTAGGAGGGAGTACTGGAACAGGGAAAACTGGAGACTCTTCTGCCGTGGCCACCCTCTTGGGGGGGATTCCCGGAGGGAACGAAGCATCAGAGCTATAGGTAGATAGATAAACAATTGGCCACAGGAATTCATACAGTCTATATGGAAAGAGAGGTAATTATTCTGGAAGTACTGCAATGAATGGTCTACCAAGTGACTCGGTGACTACAAAACAAAACAACAAACCTAATTGTATCGCAGTTACATAGTCTTACATTTTCTATATGTAGAAAATCCTCAAAAACAATAGCGTGTGTACCAATTTTTGTGGCCAATAGTACATGAATACATACCACATCATCGACAACTTTCTTCCTGTTTATGGGTGTACTAGTCACAATATTATCTCTTGCCCCTACAGACTCCTGACTGCAATGGTGGTGTTTGTGATGTTCGTGATGGTGTTTGTGATGTTCATGGTGGTGCTTGTGATGTTCATGGTGGTGCTTGTGATGTTCATGGTGGTGATGCTTGTGGTGGTGGTGATGGTGGTTGTGGTGGTGTGAAGGGTCACTCGTGGGGAGAGGACTGACACCACTGATGGCTGTGAAGTTGAAAGTAGTACTACCTTCACTAGAGGGGGTCATGCATGTTTCAAGTTCCATATTTTCTTCTTTTAATTTCTGCACAGATAAAAAAAAAAAAAATATCATAATTCATGAGAAACAAAATACATTTCCCATTATCTTAAACTACACTATTAAACAACAGCTTTTTTTTCCTGTCCCATTTGAACTTGTCATGTAGTACCTCAAGTATTTTATAAAAGATACAAGCCATTGTTTATAGTTCCCAACAATATTTTAATATATGGATTGAGCTATGTTTTCCTGTCACAAATAATAATCATCTGACTTTTCATTATACAAGTACTCAAGTTATATGACAAGAATAATTACATGAAAAATAAATCAGTAAGCACAACTTTTGAATCATCCTACTTAAGCCATGACACACTGAAAATATAGTTTGGTTCATCCTCCTTCATTTCTAAACATACAGTACTGTACAAACTAAAGAAAACCATATTTGTAATTAATTTTGTGATTATAACGTAACCGTATACTCACTTTAACTTTATTAAGGTCCCCAATCTGGATAGGCATACTGGTTGTGGTTGAACAAATCTCTCCAGTAAAACATTTGGGAATGTCTGACAACTCAATCTTAGGTTTAACAGTACACTCTTGAGTCACAGCAGAGTCCCCATGATGTGGTATATCAGTCTCCACCTTTACATCAATCTTCAGGCTGGATTCATCAGAAGACTCAATAGTCTGACTCATTGGCTGAAATTAGAGAAGAGTCAAAAGCTCATGTGTGACTCATAAGCTGACTTAAGACAACAATAATTATTATTATCCTCTATAAAATATAAAAGTATGAGCTTGTGATGACAGAAATATGAATGAAAAAGTTTCTAAAGATGTTAAATGATGTGATTGAGAGACTGCCAAAGAGCTACAAAGTACTTGTGATGGGCAATATGAATAGTGAAGTTGGTACAGTTCTGCTGATGGATGTAATGGGAACAATTAGGGTGCCTGGAATGGATGATAATGGAAGGAGATTGACTGATACATGTTATGAGAGGGAATTGTGTGTGTAACTCTTATTCTTAGGATAAAGAGGTACACAGGTATATATGGTGTGAAAGTAAGTTGTGGCAAGAAAAATGTTTGATCAAATACCAACATGTGTTTGTACAATTGTTATTGAGATGGTGCAGTAATGATCAAAGAAGTTGGGGAGTAACAAGCAGGGAGGCTTTCATGGTGGCAGAAGACAAATTGATCTGGTGTTTGTAATAAGGCAGTTGATGGAGAAGCCTGTAAAAGAGATAGGAAGATGTTTATGGCCTCTATGTATTTAAAGAAAGCTTATGAAGGAATG
The DNA here is from genome assembly GCA_033782935.1 of Petrolisthes cinctipes. Classification (NCBI taxonomy): domain Eukaryota; kingdom Metazoa; phylum Arthropoda; class Malacostraca; order Decapoda; family Porcellanidae; genus Petrolisthes; species Petrolisthes cinctipes. Next base: position 26,080 of record JAWQEG010002084.1, on the reverse strand, counting down.
GATTGAGAAGGCATAAGGGAAGTGCAGCAAATGTATGGTAACGAGTGATGGCTGGTGAGTGAAATGAAGATCTAAAATCATAAGAGTAGCTTGTATGAAAACAGAGAGAAAACTCACTGACTGGTTTCCAATCACTGTTTTGATTGAGGCTAGGGTGTGTCACAGTCGTTGGTCTGTGTGTTCATGGATGATGTGATAAAAGAGGTTAAGGGCTGGCCAAGACAGAGCAGAACAACTTCTTTCCCTTATCCTGCAGCAATTTAATTGGGGCCGCCTAACCATCCCATAATAAAAATTTTGATTAATTTTGATAATTTCAAGTAATATTTTTTCTCTTTTGCCAGGTCACACCTCTACAACAACCTCTTAGCTATAAACACTCTCCTTCTTTGAATTAACTAATTCTACATAATCCATCCATATATCATGCCCCAAAATACAAACCTTGACCTGAGAAAGCCTGGGTGAGGAAAATGAGGACGTCATGTCTGAGATACACTCTTCACAGTCACTGCAGTGACAGGAAGAGGAGGAAGGACTGAGAGAGAAAAGAGCAGGACTGCATTGCTCTTCAACATTACCGGGGGAGATAAATATCTCATCCTTTATACAAATTTTTGGTCTAGATGTTGCCCTTTCATTTTGGTGTACTTTTTCCTCACATGGCTGATGCCTTATCTCCTCTAGTTCCTCTCCTTCCTTCAGTGCCCCATCCTGGTCATCTCCTTGCGAAGAATCACTTGGTATTGGGTTCAGTTTCTGTACAAACTTGGGGCGCTGCTCTGGTTTATGTCCGAGGTTTCCATCTGTAATAGTTTTGGAGAGAGGTTAAGGTCATGTCAGTTTTAAGGGAGATAATCTTGTTGGTGAATTGTAGGCCTACTGATTCCTCCAAATTATGCCACAAACAGATGAACTTAATGTTACAAATATGGGATCTGTTTCTTGGCATAGTTTGTAGGAATCAGAAACCTTCCAATTTACAATCAGGAGAATCTCCCCTTATCACATCATTCCAAATCTAAAAAATACTTAACATCTTCACCCAACAACAATAACTATACTATTTTGGCAAAATAATTATTTGCCAATTCCATACCTTTAAGCTCTGATAATAAAAGGTTCTACAGTTTTTATGAAACAACTGAACTGACCTGAACATTTTTGTGTACAGTCACATTATAATGGGACTAAAATTCAAACTAGTTATCTACCACAAATGAGCTACTCACACTGTTATTGGTATCCGATTTAACATTATATTGTATTTTTCTAAGTTTGTGCTGACAAACAAAGCAGAGGTTGGGGTCCTTACAAAAGCCTGCAGCAGACCAGATCTGGCCTGTGGTTCACTAAATGAGTAAACTTTGACAAGAGGATGACAATGACCATTATAATGATTCCAAACATAACAGTATTTTAAAAGCCATTGTACATTTGAGGACATACAAAACAGACACAACTGAAACAAGGCCCCTCATTGAGCATAGGATGAGACATTATGCATCCTATTTCATGCCTGATAAGGGGCCCCTTTTGAAGTGTGTCTGTTTCATGTATCGGCAACTGTACCTGTCATTATCATCTCCTAGTTCACAATTTTACTTGAATACAATCCCTGTGCAAAACAATGAAAAATCCTAATAAATTAAACATGCAGATATGGAGTACTGCACCTTGGCTGCTGGAGATGGAATGAGGGTCTGAGATGGTGCTAGGGGAGAAGAGATGACGACAAGATCTCCCCGATTCTGAAGCTGAGGAAGCCCTTCGCTCCTTCATAGGACGCCTTAAAGTGAACCAAATACAAGAAAAGTTTAGATGATGGTGAACTAAAGACTACCAAATTATTCAAACTGAGTCACAAATTTTACCACTTTAATGAAGTACTGTAATCTGTTTCTTGGAACTGTTTGAATGAATCACCTGCTACTAAGACAGACAATTTCTTACCCCCTAGACTACTAGTGATGTATTTAACAAAGTTTCATGGCAAATAGATGGCAGGCAGACACTGTTACCAATTTTGTGTGTGGGTGGTGGGCACAAGTGACTAGTGGCTGCCAGGAACTACTTGATCTGATAACACTGGTAAAAAGTGAGAGAATTCCACTCAGTTGCCTGTGCCTGCCATCTTTTTGCCTCTTGTGTGGAAGGGGCTTTAGAAACACCATCTGTTCTCCAGGGGGCTGATGAAAACTTATCAAATAAATCTATCACGGACTGTCTATTATTTCTTCCAACAGAGACAATATACTGCATCCCTCACCTGGGTATATCCAAGGAAAAGGCTGAACTGCTGTGATGAGGTGTGGTCAGGTCCTCATGGTCTTCTCTGTCTTCTATGCTTTCTGATAAACACATAATTACAACATTAGTGTTTATATCTATATTTCTGCAACTGGTAATCAACACCTTTACCTTTCATTGAAGGGCAAAGCAAAAAATTACATTATACACTTTAAATGTTTGTACAAAAAAGCATAAATTGTACTATTCAGTGTCTCAATATAAACACATGTAAATACATTGCTACTACCTTGTTAACTGAACAACTTGCACCATAATATATATGACTATAGTCATATACTTTCTTATATCAAAACATGAGCTACCACACTCCTGTATTAATAAATTTATGGTGCTATATACTGCATAATAAGTGGGCAAGCAACACATCTTCACATACCTTCAAGTACCTCAGCTGGTTCCACTTTTGAAACATATGTCAGCCCTGCAAGAAAACAAGACATCACCAAGATTGTACTATGTTAAGTTTTTATTCTCATTTTGATTTAGGTGTTGTTTTCTATAGCTATTAAAATTCAATTACAACAGAGAAACTAAACCAGCAGACACACCACACACTTAATTTCCCAGTTACTCTTCAGTTAAAAGAAATTTCACAACAATGGAGAAAAGTACATACAGTATCTGTAAATAGTTTATAACAGAACTACTTAAGATATTTCATGGGACACCATGTATACATATAGCCAAAAAGAAATACAACTTCCTCCAAAAAATCTACTGTAATTACAGAATCATACTTGATACACTTTGAAGGTGTCAATCCATCATTAATAATATCTATATTGTAATGAGAGGACTGGTTCTGTGCCCCCACCCATTGAAAAAAAGAGAAATGGGGTAATGATGACAAGCACAGGTGTTAAATCTTTAAAATCTTTTTAAAGATTTTATACAAGTCAAAAATCCATGCATTTGTTGAATAATAAAAGACATGTAAATAAGTATCAAGCTAAGTAGTACAGTACTGTACTGTACTTCCTCACTGTACCTAAGCAGTCAATACAGAATGGGATACATTGAAGATGTATTAACACTAAGAGTGATAATGCCATGTTTGAATACATAATAAGCATGGTTGATTACTTTTGGGTTGTTTTTTCCCAGAGAAGATAGGAGAGGACATGCTCGGACTACTGTCTTCTGGAATCTTTCGTAGCTCCTCTTCCCATTCCTCCTGCAAAGATATATGATCATAAACACATTAAAGAAGGCAAATGAACCTTCATAATTAAACAATACATAATATTTCTGTCCTATTCCCTACCTTGGTAACCCACCAACATGGGGTGGCCACAGAAATATTCAAATAAATGCAGTATACTCTATACACATAATGGAATTTCCTCTCTTTCTCTCTCTCCCTCCTATTTACTAATCATCATAAGTTTCTTCACTGGAACCCTGCTTCTTCAACAGACCACCACATCATGGGAAGACCTTCCATTTCCCTTAAGGGATTCAACAAGTTATTATAAAGTTAAAGTGTGTGTATTCCATTAAAAAAAGAGAAAGAGTATTTGGAGCATAATTATAAGAGATCGTGTTATTGTATGGTTCTGAAAAGTACTGTAGGTCATGACAAAGGGGAAGGAGGATGTAACGGTTGGTTGTGATAAAAGAATGCTGAGTTACATGTCTGATGTCACCTGGAGAGATATGAGGTGACTAATTGGAAAGTGCCAAGATTTGGATTGAAAGTGTCAAGTATTGTACAGAACTGAGAGTGAAGTAGGAAAATAAGGTGGTTTGGCTAGATGGAGAGGAAAAACATGAGAAAGCATTTTATGGGTAGGCCATAAAAGATGTGGAGACAGTATGTTAGAAAAGATATGACAACACTTGACATTGATAAAGCAGAGATGATGGATAGAGTTGGTTGGAAACATATTATTTAACCACATAGTTCTGAAAAAAGCTCGTTAAAAGAGAAATAATGATGTTGATAGAGATTGAGCCTGGAAAAATACTGGAATTTCTAACATTAACCATGTATTTTCGAGGAGAAACGATAAGCTGGACAGTTGTGAAAAATTACCAACGCCTCGTAAGTTACTGGACCTCTTGCACACACTTTTTTATCTATTATATTTTACTCTGGCAAATATTAGATTATTTCTATTCATTACAGGTAGATGCCATAACCAACAAGCTGGCCAGTCATATTATAGGCTATCGTTCGCTGCAGATTCAATGGATTCTGGGATTGATTATTATTAGGTGCCACAACATGGATTCTGGGAATATACAACAACACTCCATAACCAAACTCCACCTGAGTAGGAATAATGGTTCATCAATACAGATTCCTCTTCCTCAAATGGTATTATTTTACTGTATAATTTTATTTTGATGAGTCTCTTACCGATTCAATGGTATCACAACCCATGGCCAGGTTAGTGACTGGGGATGGACTCCAGCTCTTATCCATGATTAAGGTATCATGGATGGTTTGTTTCTCATCATCACCATCACCAGTTACGTTGGAATGATCAGGAGGAGACAAGTTCACACGAGGATTCTCCATTCTGAAACGTATAAAAGCAAATTAACTTTATTACAGTACTGTGGTTCCAGCTTGGTGTTACATAGCCATTAATTAAGGGGGTAATACAATTCAACCACATTAATAATTAAGGGGGAAGTACAGTGTAGGAAAATCTGGAGCAAATGATTCCTCCAAACTATTCCAAGCAAGCAACAGAAAGAACACCATTATTTTTGTTCATCTGATCCAGCTGTTTCCTGGCATACTTTGGAGGAATCAAGGCACTCCAATGTAACAAAAGTGAATTACCCCCTTAATTAAAATCTACTGCTGGTTCCTCTAAACTAATACCAAGAAACGAGTCAAATGTCAAAAGTCTGTTGCTTGGATTAACATGGAGGAATCTTTTTATCCTAATTCAACACCACCAAATGTTTCCCCAGGCTTCTGCTGTTATTTATTACCATACAGACTAATATGTAATTTACTGAGACTGTGCTAGTTAAAATGATAGTGTAAATATAATTATAAAGTTACCTGCTGCTGCTGATGATGAAGACGAGCAGCCAAAAAAAAAAAAAAAAAAAAAATCTAAGTTACCTTACTTTAGAAACGGTGTATTTTGAAGGTAGTAGACTTAATTTGTAAATATATAATGCAGCTGTTGTGTTAAGTCCAGGGCAGGTATCAGACCGTCAGTTAATAGTGTGTAGTACTGTCTGTCAGCTGTTTAATTGTTATGATCTGTAATTACTCTGAGGTTCACTGTGTCAATATGGCGTCTCTACCCGGTGCTGAGTTGAACATTCGTATTTGGGGGAATTTATTTATTTTATTATTCCACATTTGACACCATCATTATTTATATCATTAAGCAGAAGGGGGTGGCACCAAAAAATTTATGGAGTTCTACCATCACACCTTGGTACTGCTGTATTTGGTCTAATTACCCTTTTAGTTGGTATCTAATGACCAATACTTAAGGTAAATTATTATTATTTTTCTTGGACCAAACTGTCTTTATTTCGGAAAGTAGTGGCGTTGGAATGATAATGATGTAATATAATAAGATTCACATAGAGAAGTTAGTAAATGTTCAAAGCTTACAGTAGTTTTCCCGCCTCTCAGTGTTTCAATATGGCCGCCACTGCCAGCGCCGCCCTGGTGGAGGACCGACTAACTACCTAATGTAAACAAATACACAAACTTGGCCTGTCTTGCCAGTCCCCAATTTCAATTTGCCAGCAGTACAGTAGTTTGTTATATTTGAGTTGAGTGGTTGAGAGTTAGTACACAACTTCATTTAAAGGTGTGGTAAATTTACAGAAGTACTGTGTTCACTATATTGTATATTTTAGTATTAACATTACCCACTATTTTGGACCATTCTAAGACACTTCATTTATGGTGTTTCCCTCAGAGATGCCCCCTTTTCGAGATATGCCCCGTTTTACAAACATAATTTGGAAAATAGTCTAACCTAACCTAGACCACAGCAGATTACCAGGACCTAACCTGGGCAAATTACTGGGATATAACTGGTGTAAACTATCATAAAGTGACCAGGGCAAATTCCCAGGACCTAGCCGGATGTGGCAACACTGCGCGGCCCTAGCCAAAAACACAGTACTTCTGTAATAATACCAAAGGTGTTGAGAGAATGGTTCGTTGTGCGGCCTATGGTTGTAAAAATGGAGACTGGAATATAAAACGAAACAGTGGGATAACATTTCATAGGTAAGCAAAACCTATACATAGTCAATCACTCCTAAGTTCGAAGCCTCCTGTATGGGGATAATAATACAAAACAAAGCAGTGGGATAAAGGTTTCATAGGTACAGCCATGGGTGATAGTGCTGGACCAGGATCCAAGGAGTGTTGGAGAGCAACTGAACAGAGTTCGAAAAAGTGTCTTCTAAACCTCTCATAACGTTGAGAGTGGTTTGGGAAATTAACTTGTTCGAACTGTGTTCAGTTGCTCTCCAACACTCCTTGGATCCTGGTCCAGCACTATCAGCCATGGCTGTACTACGTTAATTAAGCACCCTGTAATCGTGTATGAAAAGTGAAGGCTTCTGATTCCTCCTGACCATGTCACGAAACAAGTTCATTCCATATAGGTAGTGTTTCGTGGCAATATTTGAAGGACTCATTTATCTTCAATATTCCGACTAGCCTACACCACATACTGTACAGGGTCCCTTAAGCAAAACATACAGATAGTCAGTCCTAAGTTCGAAGCCTCCTATACAGGGATAGTAATATTATTGGTACAAGTTACATGTGTGCAGGTTTTACAGACAAAACATACTGTAGCTTTTACTACTATTTTTCATGTGATTCATGCAATTTTAACATCATTTTATTGCAGAAATAGATTGTTTTTGCCATACCCCATCCTCCCAACAATCTTGGGAGAAAGCCTAGGAAATTGGAGTTATGGGTGTGGGAAAGCATATTAACTAATTTAAGCACCAATTAAAAAAAGAGAGGAAAATTTAAAACATGAGTGGTTTTCCAATTTTTTGTAAGCATATGAAAAAATTTAAAACCTGAGCCGAGAATTGGCAAAACTTGGGTCTAGTTTTCCTAATTTTGGCAAGCATAAATAATACAATATGTGAAAAACCTAACGTAACTTCACTGTGGCAAACAACCGGGATATAACCTTAACAAAGTACCGGGTATAATCTTTAATACCATCTTATGACACAAACCTTAATGAGAGGATCCAGACTGGGTTCTTGGTGAATCCTTTTCATTAATTTTAAAATGCTTAGTACAGTAATAGATATACAGTACTGTTTCTGTCTACTTGTTCTATGTTTTTCTACATATTGCAAAGATACATAAGTGTTGTGGATATGTTTATTTATTTTTCAGTATTTCAATCTAAATGAAAATCCTGAAAAATTACTTATACACCCGTACCTGTAAAATTTCTCATGTTTAGCTCATGAAACCAGTGTGTGAGCTTAGCTAGTCAACATTTGTGAAAGTGTGATCTCATCCCTCCCGTCCAACTTTCCTCATCAGTTGCTAAAATTAAAAAAGGATCAGAGCTGTAGTGACAGTTACTTCATTAGCAGAGCTACTTCAACATTAATAAGCTGTATAGAAATATAAAAATAATTAGTGCATTTATCTCAATAATTATTTACAGTATATACCGGTAGATACTGCGGTACATTTAATGAAAATTCATTCCTAATAATATCATCAATTTTTCAGATTCCCCAATAAAGAAAAGCATGAAACAAGATACAATAAGTGGTTGAGAAATATGAGATGGGAAAAGTGGACCCCAGGACGTCGTTCAGTGATTTGTTCATATCACTTCTCTGCTGAATGCTTTGATAGAACAGGAAAGACAGTAAGACTACGTTCCTCAGCTGTGCCAACTATTTTCGATTTCCCTTCACGTCTTTGTAAGGTACAGTATATCTATGCATTCATATGCACTCCCATTTTGAGAGGTAATTCTATAACATTTTGCATATGAGAAAGCATTATGTTTTTATGAGAAAACAATGTATTCTTTAATAATACAGTACATTAATATATACTCACACGGCACTACACTCATACACAGTTCCATACAAGTACTGTACTGTATATAGTTTACTAGAGCATACAATTGGTTAATTAATTCATATCTGGCAATGGTAAGTTCTTTAGTCTAACTCCCCAATTTTGTTGCCTTGTAATACATGATCTTCATTTAACAAAGATATGTTGCAAATGCATCCATACAGCAATGAAAGGGATATCCATTTAATAGAATGTGATGTATTAATAGGGGAATGGGTGTTTTAGAAATTAGCAGGAATGAAAAAGCTGAATATACCGGTACTGTAGTTTATACTGTTTATTCACCTTTTATTCATGTATATCAGAAACTGAAAAAAAGGAAACCACCGATGAGGAGAGCAGCATTATCAACACCTACAGAATCATTAGACCCTGAGCCACTCACAAGGGAAGCCTCTGCATCACCAGACCCATCCTTATCTACAACTGCAGTACCTGGCCCAACATCACCAATCCTCTCTCCAGCTACAACTTCTCCATCCTTATCTACAACTACAACACCTGCCCCAACTAAAGCAGTAAGTTCCACGTCACCAGTCCTCTCTCCAGCTTCAACCTCTCCATCCTTATATACGACTGCACCACCTTCCCAAACATCAACAACGAGTTCTACGTCACCAGTCCTCTCCCCAGCTACAACCTCTTCATCAGTGAACCCATCTGTACTAAGGAAACCATTACTAAGGACAAAAAAAGCTTCAAAAGCATCAAAAGTGGTTTTAGCAGATCATAATTATAACCTGCACCCGTCACCCAGGATGATAAAACGAAAATTGAATTTTTTGTATGATAACCTTATTGATACTAAGAGGAGATTTAAAACACAAGGTCAGTGTTTGAAAAGATTGGAAAAGAAAGTAAAATACCTTAATTCAGTTATTGCATCCTTAAAGCAAACGGATTCTATATTAGATTCTTGTTCGGATTGAAAAAGAAAGTACTGTAAACCTTCATTCAGTTGTTAATTACAGCAAAAGGATTCAGTAATGTATTACATTTTTGTTGCACATTATTTAATACATTATTAGATGATGTGCCCAAAGCAGTTGTTAAGTTAACTGTACAAGTAAAGCCATAATAGAAGGGAACACAATATTCTAAGGAGATAAAATTATTTGCAATAAATGTATAGTTTTATTCAAACAAAGCTTATGATTATGTAAGAAGAAAATCATTTTATTTTCCTCTGCCTCCTCCAAGAACTGTCCACTCATGATATAGTGAAGTTAATATGATGAACCAGGGTTTTTTCAACACTGAAAAGACATGCTGAAGAAAACCAACATAACAGCAAGGCAACAATCTGTTCCTTAGTAATGGATGTGATGTCCATTTGTCAGCATCTAGATGTTATAAATGGGCGGTTATATAGATTTATTAATGTAAGCAGTGGTGTTAAAGAGGATGCCACTGGTGAAACTTTTGTGAGTGAAGCATTGGTGATCACGACAGTTGTTAATGCATCCTGAAAGTTACCTTTAAGATACTATTATACTTAATTAAAGGTTTACATGGCAAGGTAACAGCCAACACAATTAATTATAGAGACCCTTCACCAACTTCATAGTGTGAGAATCCAAAGTGTATCGGTGATCTGTGATGGTCCCTCTACTCCCTCATATATTTCTTGGTGTGTGCCAAATGTTAAAACTTGTTAGGAATATATTGGGAATAATGCAAGTCGAAGATATGACACCTGCACAGTACCTTTTGTATGGTAAACTGTCAGTACCGAGTTGTATTTGTAAAACTTAAAATAGAAGCTGTGATTGTTCTCTATAAATATGATAATGAAGTAATGATGATAAAGCCGTTCTTTATGTTTATCAGTGGAACATTGTGGAGATCTCTTAAGTCGATTACGGCAAGAACTAGACAAATGTAGCCTCCTTGAAAAGCCAGATAGTGTTTGGTATCCCAGAACAATAATTTAGATTATTTTTTACTCCGGTATGACATATAGTTTTTTTTTTTTTATTGTTTCACATATATTTCAACTCATTATCCCTTGCATACATTATGGGGTTCCACCTTTTCTTAATTAATAACTCAGCTACAGACAAATAAGGGTTTGAAATTAAATCAAATACAATATTAAATAATGCATTTGTATTTTTAATAAATTACTGTATACAATCTCGATGAACATGTTTATGAAGGAACATTATATTTAACGGAATAATACTTAGTACTAGACAAACCAGAGGGTAAGGTAGAGGTAGATGAGGTCAAGAAAAGGGGAAAGTAAAAAATGCACCAATGAATGATAAATTAGACAAAGGTCGGAAAGCAAAGAGACAAGGAGAAATGACCAAAAGAAAGAAGACACAGGAATGACTAGACAAGAATACTGTGATGTTAGAAATGGGGATGGATAGAAAGAAAACGGCAGAGGAAGAAATGGGTAATGGATAGCTAATTATTACAACTTTATAATAGCGACACTATGTTTCATGGTTACAACTCATACAAAGTAATAGGATATGAGGATGATGACGACCAATGGCTCCATAAATATGTACAGTCACGTGCATAAGTTTCTTTACCCCCATGGCGAGAATGAGGTGGAAGTTGTGGTTGGAGAAGGGCCAGGCAAACGAACACTGAGAGTCAGTATCTCATGATGGCGTAAAATGTGTTGTATTCAAGTGAACACCTCTAGTGACATGAAGCATCATCCCAACATAATGAACTGGTCCAATTTTGTTTGTCTACTCCATATCTAACCACGACTTCGACCTAATTCTCGCCAGGGGGGTAAAGAAACTTATGCTCGTGACTGTACTGCAGGTCCTACAGCTGGCCACAGGAATTCTTACACAGGCTATATAGAAAGAGAGGTAATTCATTATACTGAAAGTACTGCAATGAATGGCCTACCAAATGACTCGGTAATTGCAAAACAACACACCTAATAATAATGTTGTATTGCAGTTACATAGTGTTACACTTTCTATATATATATATATGTTGTCAACCCTCAAAAACAACAGCGTGTGTACCGTACCAATTCCTGCAGCCAATAGTACAGTACAATCCTATGGAGCCAATAATTAGGATACCAGTTATGACCTATTACAAAATATTATGGCACAGACCACCAGACAGACTCCTTAATCATTTCTTTACTATACACGGTGTCTTATGGTTACAGAGTTTAGAGGAATGAATTATTATTTATTGTAGTAGTATGACAGCAGTTTACCCAGAACATTACTGTTTTGCCTCATATTCTTTTGAAATTTTATTTACTGTACAGTACTTCTAAAAATTGGATGCTCTGTCTGTGTCGCTTAATTTATGCATGGGGAGAAAAAATGGTTGATTAGCAGAGATTGTGTTTGTATGAGACCGAGAGAAACATGGAAGGAGGAGAATGGGAGAGGGAGATATAAGTACAGAGAAGAGAGAGAAGGGAGATAATTATAGGATATAAATGTGAGAAGGAGAGAGAGGGGTAGAGAGAAAGGGAAGAGGGGGAGGGATAAAAAAGGGAAGATAAAAAGGAAGAAAGATGATGGGAATTGAGGGAGAATAGAGGTAAGAAAAAGAGATATTATTGGATGGGAAGAGAGAGAGGTTGTAAGATTGGGATTATAAAGTGGGATGAAAGATAATGGGAGAACATAGAGAAGAAGAAGAGGGATGTATTATGATAGGAATGTTAAGGGGAAATAGAAAGGGAAGGTAAGAAAGAGTGATAATCGAAGAATAGGAAAAGAAAGAGACATAAAAAAGAAAAAATAATAATAATTAGTATAAAGATAAGATGAGGATGAATGGATTATATATATGGGAGAAAAAGAGAAATTACGAAGGAAAGGAGAGTGGGAACTAGGATAAAAAAAAAATACAACTGCCAAATGTAAAGAAAGAAAAAGGGAGAAATGAGAAAATAAGGAGACAAACAGGGTGATGAGTGAAGGAAAAGTGAGAGGAATGACCTTGAGAGTGAGAAGATAATTATATGAACAAATTAACTAAACAGATCATTTGAAATTTCAGCCATTTTCGTCCACTCACCGACTTTAGCCTAATAAAAGTATACTGGATAATTATAAAAATAATAATAATCGTAATAAAAAAAAAAATAATAATAATACGGATGAAAGAACTCTGTGACCAAATGCTGAATCTATACAAAAATAAAGTTAAAACCTAGTTACCTAGAAGTGGGATCAATTTGTCTGGCACTTGTTTGTTGTTGTTGTTGTAGGGAACTGTGGTTGTGTGGTGTGGCAAATTGTTGTTGTTGTTGTTGTTGTTGTTGGTAAGATGTTGATGTATGTTGGGGGAAGGAGGTGGTGGAATGTCCAGCGTTTGATTTGTTGTGGGTTTGTAGTAACTGATCTTGTTGTTGTTGCTGGTGTTGTTGTTGTTGTAGCTGTTGTTGTTGTTGATTTATCTGACGTTGTTGTTGTTGCTGCTGTAGTTGTTGTTGTTGTTGTTGTTGTTTGGCCCGGTGTTGTAGACTCTTGTGGTTGGCCAAGGCATTACGTGTACGGTAGTGTTTGTTGCATATGTCACACTTGTGTTGGTAGGTGGAGGTGGTGGAGTGTTGGTCTCTGATGTGTGTAGGCATGTGGGTTCTCTTGCTGAGCCACTTGAGACAGATGGGACACTGTTGTTGGCGCCGCGGGTCCACTGTAATAGAGAAAAACCAAATGGGATGTTGTCATTTCAGGGGTCATCATAATTATACTCACACGAAAACTACAGTACTAGCTAGCCTACACTTTCATAGTTATATATAAATTTGGTAAGAAATGTTTATGTACGTACCTTAAAGTTATACGAATATGAACTTTCACCATGTGTGTGTGTTGTTGCTTTCTTCCCTAACTTTTTCTATTTAGGTCTTTATTCCATCGACTGCACACCAGCCAGAATCTTGAGGAGGAGGAGGAAATAGCCTATAGGCCTCAACGCAGACACTCTCCCCCCTCCCCCTCATGTATACCTTCTCAACATGAATTAATTATCAACTTAATTCAACCACATGTACAGTCAACATCAGGAATTCGTACACAGAGTATTGATTAAAAAGGTACGTGTCTTTATTCTGTACATACTGTAGGCATTATTCTGCTGACTGATTCAAGTATTAGTCAAATAACATTACGAGAATAGTTTGGTGTTAGGAAATTAATGTACTAAATTTTCTAGTTGTTATGAACCCTTGATGTCACAGTGGTGTATACAAATTCCTGAGGCCGACTGTACAGTGTTGTTGACTCCCCCTTGACCCCCTCTATCCCAGGGACACTTAATCTCTCGAATATAGAGCCATAGACAAGAAAATCACTGGTGTTGACGAAGGTGTGATACTGGCACGATGAATCCATAGACAAACCACTATAGAACCATCGTATATCTGTACACACCACACCATCATGCATCAACATCACGGATATTCTTGCCTACGCCCCATGACCCATAGTATAATATTATACTGTTCAGCCTTTGGGAAACGAGTTACATGTAAACATATATACTGTATAGCAGAAGGTGAGGTTATAACTACACTGTACCAAGCTCACTTGAGTCATGAAAACAACATACTTTACACATAATTAAGGGGATAATATACTCTTGGTACATATTAGAGTGCCTTAATTCCTCCAAAGTATGTCACGAAACAGGACCAGATTAACTAAAATCATGGTGGCCTAGCTGTTGTTTGCCTGGTATAGTTTGGAGGAATAATTTGCTCCAGATTTACCAACACTGTGTTATCCCCTTAATTAAGAGACATTGGGGTTGTAAAATCACAGGACGTATATTGACAGATTTTGACAGTTTCTGCATGACACTTCTACCTCTATACCTCTCTGTTTGTACCCCTGCCTCACCTCTGTTTCTACCTCTCATCTGTCTACGTCCCTTCCTCTACTTCTCTACCTCTGCTCTGTTTCTACTTCTGCTGTCTCTACATCTGCTCTGTTTCTACTTCTCCTCTGTTTCTACCTCTGCTCTGTCTCTACTTCTGCTGTCTCTACATCTGCTCTGTTTCTACCTCTCCTCTGTCTCTACCTTTCCTCCATCTCTGTATCTACCTCTTCTCTTCCCTCCATCTACCAATACTCTTATTTCTACCTCTACCTCTCCTCCGTCTCTACCTCTCCTCAGTCTATACATCTACCTCTCCTCAACCTCTCAAAATATCTCTCCTACACACACACACACACACACACAGAAATACACACACACACACACACACACACAACCCATACCATGTTTTATAGGTATGACAGACATAATTTAACATCTCATCATATATACACTAAACTATACATTAACCAACCCCAGACGATAAACCCTCGGAATGACATACAAACAGACACAGAATTTAAAACACGTGAGGAGAATAATAATTAAAAAAAAGGAATACAGTATTCTCTTTTAACACGAGAGAAATATATATAATTCAAAATAATAATAAAAACACGAGGTTGATCATAATATCTTGATAATAATATTGAAAATAATAATTCCTCCTAAACCACTTCTTGTCATTTCTTAATAATAATAATATTAATAATCACACGAGACAATGGATAAATAATTCTTTCTTGATAATAAAACACAAGTGTATTATTATTATTATTCCTTTACTTCTTAATCCATTCATTCATTCACTCACTGTCTTTAATAAACGTTTGTATTTTGTTTTTTTGTTTTGTTTTTTGGTACATAATGCCTGAAGCTTGTTACACCAAAACTAGAACACAAATGACACAAAATACCGAATACTCACAACAACAACAACAACAACAACCACAACAAAGAAAATATTATATGACTTACAAAAGATCGCTTACAAAACTATAAAAAAAAAAAATAATAATAATAAAAGAAAGGATGTAACTTTTTTTTATTTCGATCGCTATATAAAGAGAGGAGGTAAATGATTTTCTTCTTAAGGGACCCTGTGATGTAGTCAGAAAATTGGAGGTAAATGAGTCCTTCAAATATTGCCACGAAACACACACACCTCTATGGAAGGAGCTTGTTTCGTGGTATGGTCAGGAGGAACCAGAAGCCTCCTTCCGAGTTTCATACATGATCACAGGGTCCTTAATAACAATTTAATTAATACGTTTTGGTAATAGGATCATTCATTGTTATTGCAGCTTGGAGTTGGTTGGTTGGTTTTGGTTTGCCTGTCACTGATGTATAGAGTTTTATAAAGATTGTTTTTCCTTCGGCCATTGAATTTGAGAGAGAGAGAGAGAGAGAGAGAGAGAGAAATGCAGAGACAGACAGACAGGAATGTAGAAACAGACAGGCAGAAATACAGCACACACACACACACACACACATCGAGAACATACAACCTCGGCCGCGGAATAATATAACGATTTAAAGAAGTCATCAATCTGTGTGGTAATGATTCCTCCAAACTACACAACAAAACAGATTCCCCATTCCCCCCTCCATCCCATATTAAAGTCCGTGTGTTTCCTGGTATAGTTTGGAGGAATCAGAGACCTTCCAATTCACCAACAATTAAATATTTATCATCTCTTATGGATCAATTAATTGGAGGACTTATGTTGTCTCCATAGTGTGACACGAAACAGACTACTATTTTATAATGAAGTGAAGGTTCAGCTGTTTCGTGGTATTCCTCCTTCCTTCTTTTTACAAATAATAAAAATAAAAAAGTACAAATAATAATAATAATAATAATAATAATGATAGTCTAAGTAATATTCCCTGCCTATTATAATTCTCTAGGATACTATTTTTGAAAGTGGGTACATAATAGTATAGTACTGGCAGAGTAGCATTAGGCTGGTTAGTTAGTTACTCATAATGTTTTCTATCACCAAGCCTCACTCACTCTCCCATATTATATTATACCCTTATGTATGTATGTATGTATATTGTATGTATGTATGTGTGAGGTGACGATTTTAAGGGGGTAATACATACATACACTTGAGGTACATTAATTAGAGCCTCTTGATTCCTCTAAAGTATTTCAGGAAACAACAAGATTAGCAAAAACAATGGTGGTTTGTTGTTGCTTGGAATAGTTTAGAGGAATCATTTGCTCCGGATTTATCACCAACAATTAACATGTACTGTACTTATTAATCCCCTTAATTTTGTTGATAAGAAACATGAGGTGTGATATATTTGTTGCCATGATTTGAATTACGATGAGATGCCTTGTAAAATAATTGCTATGGCACTATCGAAGTTTAATTATGTATTGTTGTGTAAATTTTGATGTTGCTGTTGTTGTTGTGATTGTATGTGTTGTTGTTGTTGTTGATGATGATGATGATGGAGGTGCTGTTGTTGAGATGATGTAACTTCATAACCATAAGTAGCCTCTTGTTGTTGTTGTTGTTGCTGTTGTTGTGAGTATCCTAATGCAGTACCCTGATGTTGTTGTTGTTGTTGGTGGTGGTGGTGGTGTTGTGAGGTGTTAGTGGTGTTGGTGTTAGTGTTGGTAGTGGTGGTGACGGCCGCGGTGGCAGTAGTAGTGGAGGTGGAGGTGATGGTGGTAGTGGTAGTGGTGGTGTGTAAATGTGGTGTCGAAGAAGGGGCCAAGGTGTGTTGTTGTTGTTGTTGGTGTTGGTGTTGGTGTGTATAAGCATCCAACTGTCTGGCCGTGACGTGATGAACTCTATACATGTGTGTGAGGACGTTTGAGCGATTACGACAATCTTTACCACACACGGGACACAGCGAGGCACGGGGGTCTATAGTGGTGTGGTGGTCCCGTACATGACGACTTAGGTTACTCCTCGATCGAAACTCACGGCCGCAGTGTTTACAAGCGTGTCCCCCTCCTCCTCCTCCACCACCACCACTACTACCTACTACCACCGTCCCCACTCCCCCGCCAGCCGCCACCACCGCCGCCCTCAAGCCGCCACCACTCTGGATATACTGCAGTTCCAGGCCGCCACCAACACCACCACCAGCAGTCACCATTTCTGCAACAACAACCCGATAGATAATACGACAAGAAGGAAAGGAAGGCTCTCTTGTCTTGTCCTATCTATACCTAGCTCCTACCTACCCCATCTCTCTCTCTCTCTCTCTCTCAACACGTGCCCTTCCTTCCCCCTCCTCCCCCTCCCCTCACCCACACACTCTCTCTCTCTCTCTATCTCTTAATCATTAATGGACCACACCCATGCCCACACTCACTTTATTTTTAGGCTTCTGTTTGTTTGGTAATGGTGGTGTTGTAGTCCTATGCTTGTATGTATGTATGTATGTTTGTATATGTATGTTGTATTGTTTATTTGTTTGTTTGATTCATTGTTTATTATTTTTTAGTAGTGATGTGTCGGTAAGTAGGTTGACATGTTGAGGAAAAATTATTTATGTTACCAAATTGTTGATGTCTGTTATTGATGATTATTGTATAGACAGAATTCATATGGGTATTTATTTGCATGTAAGAGCTGTTGGTTGTGTAAATGACTTATAAACATTATTATTTTTTTTTTAAGATCAGTAGAAGACGCGAATAATATTGGAATATTCTAGTTTTTAACATAAATTTAATCTGGATTTTAAAAGAGTTATTGTCAGTAGTAATAAATAAAAAAATAAAAAATAATATATCTGGAAGGGGAGATCATTAAGTTGTAAAAAAAAAAAAAAAAAAAAAAAAAAAATAAGTAAAAAATTAAACATTCCTATACTGGAAGGGGACACCATGAAAGAAGTTTGTCTATTCAATTCAAAACAAAAGTAATTATGGTGATTGTCCTCTGTGTTTTGTTTAGACATAAAAGAAACTATTATAATTATATTCTCAAGTTTAGATGTTATAATGCAGGCAGTAGGAGCGATTGTCAACTGTGTGTGTTTTGTTATGTAAAGTATGTACGTAAGGTATTCGAATGTTGTGTGTCTATTGTTGTGTTTAAGACTGTGTGTGTGTGTGTGTGTGTGTGTGTGCCTGGTTTGCTGTGTGTATGTATGTGTGTGTGTGTGTGTGTGTTCGAGGGATTGGTTTGCTGTGTGTGTGTTTGAGGGATTGTGGTTTGTGTGTTTGAGAGTGTGTGGTTTGTTGTGTTTGAAGGACTGTGGTTTGCTGTGTTTGTGGGACTGTGGTTTGCTGTGTTTGTGTGTGTTTAGAGGGACAGGTAGCGTTGTGATGTGTGTGCGTGTATGTTTAGAGTGACAGGTAGTGTGTATGTGTGTGAGTTTAGAGTGACAGGTAGTGTTGTGGAGATGGTGGTGAGGGTCAATGATGATGAGTGCTAGTCGTGTGTGTGTGTGTGTGTGACAGATAGTGTGGTGGTGGTGGTGAGTGTCAGTGATGAGTACTATAGTGGTGTGTGTGTGTGTGTGTGTGTGTGTTTAAAGTGACAGATAGTGTGGTGATGGTGGTGGTGGTGAGGGTCAGTGATGAGTGCTAGTGGTGGGTGTACTAGTGGGGGTTTGTTGTTGTTGTTGTTGTTGTACGTTGCTCTTCCCAGCCTCTACCATGAGTCCAGACATTTGTTGCAGCTGGTATTTATTTTCAGACAACAAACTTAAATCCAACTGAGCCTCTTGGTTATAGACTTGTTGCTGTTGGGGATACTGTTGTTGCTGAAGCTGTTGTTGTTGTTGTTGATGATGGTGATGGTGGTGAAGCTGAGGTAGGTGTGAGAGAGACTGGTGATCAAGGGAAGATGATGATGATGATGTTGTTGGTGGTGGTAGTGGTGGGTTGGCACGGGCTACACGAGATGAGGCCACTACTGCTGCTACTGCTGCTGTTGTTGTTGCTGCTGAGGGTTGTGGTGGCATGGGTTGGGCTGTAGCTATGGCATGTTGTAAGGCCTGGTCCCTGTCCTTCTCCTCACGGTGGTACATGGTGATATGATACCTTAGTGAGTTCTTGGACGAATACTTTTTAGTGCAGTAGGGGCAGGTGAAGATGTGGGGCACGGCGGCATGGAGGTCCCGTACGTGTGTGTTGAGGTTCGACTTGGAGGAGTACGACTTGAGGCAGTGAGGGCATTTGTAGGGCTTCTGGCGACCCTCTGAAACGAAACAAACGGGAGTCAGGGTTTTGTTGTAGAAGTTGTTGTTGTTGGTGTTGTTGTTGTTGTTGTTGTTGTTGGTATCCGCTTGTATGAATCATCATCATCATCATCTCCTCCACATGCAGCAGCCCCGTGGAAAAGCTCTCTCTCTCTCTCTTGCCCGCCCTCCTGCCTGTCTGTCTGTCTGTCTGCCTCCTTGGTCCCCTCATGGCTACTGCAGTCATCATCACTCATCATTCCCTGGAGAACATTTGTCTGTCTGTCTACCCATACACCAAACATGAAGAGCTTTCTGGACAAAATAATATGCGTGATGTGATGTAAACTCTCTCTCTTTCTCTCTCTCACTCCTAAAATTACTTAGACAACATTGAAACGGAACCATCTTTTATACCACATGAACCAAATTCTTCTCTAGAAAAAACGAGAAATTATATATATATATATATATATATATATATATATATATATATATATATATATATATATATATATATATATATATATATATATATATATATATATATATATATATATACTGAGCCTTTTGCATATAGTAAAGTATTTCTTAGAGAAATGACATATTGGTAGTTTAGTCATCAGAAGAAAAAAAAAAATAATACAATGTTTTTTTGTTTTGTTTTTGGATAGGACATTTGTTCGTTGATGTGAAAAATCAAATATCCACCTAAATTTTCCTTCTATCATTGTAATTATCTTGTTAATAAAGAACAGCAACTGTGTGATAATTGCAGCACCTAATAATTATAATGGAAGGGGTTGTGATGACATAATTATATTAACGTAAACCCCTAACGCACATATCATTACACACTTCACTATGTACACCTTATTACATCATGAACCAAAACAAACAGTCATTTAGGGAATCTCAGTACACATACTAATAATAATAATAATAATAATAATAATAATCCTTCATTCACTTTTTACCTTTGAGGACCCTGTGATCGTATATGAAAACTGAAGGCTTCTGATTCCTCCTGACTATGCCACGAAACAAACAAGCTCCTTCCATATAGGTGTGTGTTTGTGTGTGTGTGTGTGTGTGTGTACTTGGAGGCTTCTGATTCCTCCTGACTATGCCACGAAACAAACAAACAAACTCCTTCCATAATACAGTATGCAGGTGGTGTTTCAATCATGGTAATATTTGAAGGACTCATTTATCTCCAATTTTCTGACTACATCACGAACAGACAGGGTCCCTTAAGTTTTTTCATAGAACTAACATGGTGGTCTCCCGTGTTTATATTCCCCTTATTCTATTTTCTATACAGTAATTTCCCGTGTATTCTTTTCCCGTATTCTATTTTTTATACAACAAACTCCCGTATTTTATTTTCTATACAGTAATTTCCCGTGTATTCTTTTCCCGTATTCTATTTTTTATACAACAAACTCCCGTATTTTATTTTCTATACAGTAATTTCCCGTGTATTCTTTTCCCCGTATTCAATTTTCTATACAACAGTTCTTCACAAATATAAATACAAGAAGTACTCGCCATTATGTTAAAAAAATATATATATATGAGTGTATTATTGTGTCATGGTTTGTTTTTATACAGTACATATGGGTATTTCTTTGTGTATAATAATAATAAACATGCATGGGATATAATTTACAACAAAGAACCCCGACCACTGTGAGCTGCAGGAAGTAAACAAACCTGGTGAGACAAAAGAAGATCGTCACGGGAGAAGATACGAGCCTAAAGCAAAGTTAGGGAAGCAAGAGGAGACGAGATAGAGAAGAAAATACAAGAAGGAGAATCTATAAAAGGAGTATAGAGAGAGAGGGAGAGTGAGAGTGAGAGAGAGAGAGGTAGAGACGCCTCCTCCGTACCCAGACGACGCTGCAAAGGGAACGAAGAGAGCGGCAGCAGGAGGAGGAAGAGGACGAGGAAGGAGGGACGTAGGGGTGGAAGGAAAGAGGAGATGATGGGGGAGGGTAGGGGTGGGGAGAAGATGGTGGGGGTGGAGGAAGGGGCTGGTTATAGGGGAGGGTTGGGGTGGGGAGAGAAGGGGTTATGGGGGAGGGTAGGGGTGGAGGAAGGGGCTGGTTATAGGGGGAGGGTTGGGGTGGGTAGAAGGGGTTTTGGGGGGAGGGTAGGGGTGGAGGAAGGGGCTGGTGATGGGGTGGAGAGAAGATGGTGGGGAGAAGGGTAGGGGTGGAAAGAGATGATGGGGAGGGTATGGGGGGAGAAGGGGCTGGTGATGGGGGGAGAGAAGGGGTTATGGGGGGGGAGGGGAGGATGAAGGGGGCGACTGGTGATAGGGGGTGGAGAGAAGGGGTTATGGGGGGAGGGTAGGGGTGGAGGAAGGGGGAGACTGGTGATGGGGGAGGTAGGGTAGGAAGGTGGAAATTAATGGAGTAGGGGAAGAGACAGACAGACAGAGAAATGAGAGAGAGAGAGAGAGAGAGAGAGAGAGAGAGAGAGAGAGAGAGAAATGAGAGGAAGGAGAAACGATGATGAAAAGTTTAGCACGACAATATATGGAAAAGAATTAGCAAAGGAAAGGAAGAGAAGATGGAGAAAGGGAGAGAAAGGAAGACAGGAAAAGAAAGAGAAAGAGAAGATGGAGAAAGGGAGAAGATGAAAGACAGGAGAAGGAAGAGAGAGGAAGAGAAGATGGAGAAAGGGAGAAGATGGAGAAAGACAGGAAAAGGAAAAGGAAGAGAAAGGAAGTGAAAGGAAGACAGGAAAAGAAAGGAAGTGAAAAGAAGAGAAGATGGAGAAAGAAATATGGTGATAAGAAGAGAGGAGAAAAAGATGGCAATAAAAAGAGAGAGGAAGAGAAGATAGTGATAGGAAGACAGGAGAAGAAAGAGAAGACAGGAGAAAGAAGAGAAAAAGATGGTGATAACTAAGAAGGCATTTGAAAAGGAGGAAGAAATGGGAAGACATGTAAGAATAATAAGTTACTGAATAATAATAACAATAATAAGAGAGAGAGAGAGAGAGAGAGAGAGAGAGAGAGAGAGAGAGAGAGAGAGAGAGAGAGATTCACAGAAAACGTAGAGACACATCACCCACAGAAAACGGAGAGAAAAGAGAGAATGGAGGAAAGTGTAGAGAGAGGCGGAGCTTAGAAGGAGAAAGAGGGAGGGAGGGTTTGAAGAGAGGGAATTACAAGGTGGGAAGGGGGGAGGGGGAGAGTGGGTGGTGGTGGGGGGATCTGAAGCGGGTGTGGTGGGGGGGAGGGGGAGGGAAAGGAGGGAAGCAAGATGAGGAGGAGAAGGAGGTAGGACGAAGAAGAAGAGAGAGAGAGAAAGGATTGATTGAGAGCGAGAAAACAAGAACAAATTAATATAATAATAATAAGAAGAAAAATAATAATAATAATAATAATATCCTACTGCCGTGTCTTAGTCTATTATTATTATTATTATTATTATTATTATTATTATTATGTAACCTAACTTAATAATTATAAAGGCTAGTACAATTTTGGTAAATCTGGAGTAATTGATTCCTCCAAATTATTCAAGTAACAAGAGGTCACCATTATTTTTGTTTATCTGGTCCTGTGTTTATTTGTTTGTGTGTGTGTTGTTGTTGTAAGGTGTGTGCGTTTGTGTGTGTGTGTGTGTTGTTCTAATGTGTGTGTGTGTTGTTGTTGTTGTTGTTCTAATGTGTGTGTGTGTCAGATAGGAAAGGGATGAAGGGGGGGTTGAGAGATAGAAGGAGAGAGAGAAAGGGGGAAATAGAGTAGGTATGGGGGGAGGAATGAAAGGGGTGAGTGAGAGGGGGGGGGGGAGAAAGAGACGAATGGGGGAGGTGGGTGCATGGGTGGGGAGGAAGGGGGAAAGAGGAGGTGGGTGGGGGGGAAGGGGAGAAAGAGGAGGTGGGTGGGGGGAAGGGGGGAAAGAGGAGGTAAGTGGGGGGAAGGGAGGGGGAGGGAGGAAAGAGGAGGTGAGTGGGGGGAAGGGGGGGAAGAGAAGGGGGAAGGGGAGGTGGGGGGAAGGGGGAGGTGGGTGGAGGGAGGTGGGGGGAAGGGGGAAGGAGAAGGTGGAAGGGGGAGGTGGGGGGAAAGGGGAGGTGGGTGGGTGGGGGGAAGGGGGGGGGGGAGTTTGGGGGTCCATTTCTCTTGTGATTCACTTTGATGAAAAAAAAAAACATATATAATAATAAAAAACTCTCTTTGATGAAATTTCCATTCCTTGTTGCTTGTGTTAGTTCATATTCACTTTGAAGACATTTTAGCATTGAGTGCCTACTTCCCCTTTCATAACATTGCAATATCTTTTCTTAACTTTTACTACGGTATTATTTTATATTATTTTTCTTAAGTTTACTACATATATACGTTATTCTTTTATTATTTTCTTTCATTCTTTTCTTAACTTTATGCTTGATTTGGCTTTAATTTATTATTTCTTTCGTTAATTATATTCACGATTTTTCAATTATTTTTTTTTTCATATCTTTAATTAAAGCTTCATTTATGGATCTATTATTATTATTATTATTATTATTATTATTCACAGTTTTACACTTTTTTTCATAACTTTACACTTGTCATATAATTTCTTTCAATAATTAATTAATTCGTAATAGAGTCAGTAATTTGGAGGTAGGTGAGTCCTTTAATTAAACATTGCCAGGAAACACCACCTATAATAATAATAAATAAATAAACAATAAATAAAGTAAGAGTATTTATATAGAGCGACTCCCACGTGTTATCTGTATTTCTCTTTTTTTTTCAGTGTCATAAGAATAATATTGGAACGTAATGGGGAACTCTCTGTTTGTTTACATATCATCCTTCACACACAAAAATCTCGTAATCTTACAATATCTCGTGTTCGTTATAAAAAAAATATATTTGTTACGTAGATAATAATTGTATTTATCCACTACAGGTATAAAGAAAGCATAAAATATTAAAAAAAAATATATATGTTTAATCAGTGTCCGATTTTATGACTTAGGTTACAATAAATTTTGTATCTAATAATAACTAATAGTAATTTTCAATGTAATATTATGAGAGAGTTATCAGAAAGTATAATGCACACCTCATACAATTTAAGACAACGAAATAATAGATAATAAAGGGAATATAAAATGAAAGTCATCGTCACGCGCATATGTTCGGACATCTCAAGTACGAAGTTTTGGCGGAATCTCTCAGTGTTGCCAGATGCAGGGAAATTTCTCTGTTTTAGGAAATTTTGAAGACCACGCAGGGAAGTTATATTATAAGATTGTTCAAGAGTAAACAGGGAAATTTCTACCAGACGAAATACCCAAAAAGACCATCAATGTTCAATAGTAAACAGGAAATTATTGAGGCAAAATAAAGGGAAATTCTAAAGTTGAAGTTAGGGAAATTTCGTCACGCACACCTGGCAACACTGCTTCGATCAACACTGTCAACCACAACACACCTTCTACTCTTTCATTCTCATATTTTCCGAAGAATTTACCAGTAAGTAACAATTCTTTTATTACTATTTAACCTTATGATAAAATACTGAATCCTTATAAATATACGAGTAATGACATACAAGTAAATAATTAGAGATTTAAGGAATAATAACTGAAGAGGATAGGATAATAATATTGTTGATTAATCTTGAGCAATTGATTCCCAAAAAATAATCTAAGCAACAACAACAGATCACTATTATTTATATACGGTATAATATTATCTGGTCCTGTTTCCTGGCATATTTTGGAGGAATCAAGGCACTTAAATGAACCAAAAATGTACTCCATCTTTAATTAAAAGAACGTAAACCTTATATATGACATAAAATGATAAACAAAGTGACAACAATTGCATTTGATAAAGGCGTAATAAGAGTGATGATGTTCTTTGATGGTAATTTACTCATAATGATGACCAAATGTGGACATAATCGCGTCCAAATGCAATTAGGAAATGTTTAATAAATTTCTCAGTGAATGAACATTTTGTTGTTATTGATGTTTGAATCATTTTCGGTAAGAAGATTAATTTTCTAGCTTTGATTTATAATTATGATGATATTGTTATTGTTTATATTTATGATGATAATAATAATGATAATAATAATGATAATAATAATAATAATGATAATAATAATAACAACAAAAACAACATTAGAATACCAGTCTCACAACAACAACAACAACAACACCATCACCACCACCATCACCACCACCATCACCACCACCATCGTCTTCATCACACCATAACACACAAATCACCATACAACACAGAATAGTAACACCATATACCACAATATAGACCACCATCAAACACAACCCAACAACAACAACAACAACAACAACATTATCACGCAACACATAAAAAACAATACAAAATCATTATTACAAAACAACAACAACAACAACAACAGCATTATCAGGCAACACAAAACACATCAACATACCACGACGCAACAACAACAACCCCAAACAAAAAAAACAACAACAATAATATTATCACGCAACACAAAACACCACGCAACAACAACAACTAAACCACACTACTACTCAACACTCACAATAACAACACACATCACAACACAGTCTAAAATAATGCAGATCTAACACAACACAGCGAAACACAACCCACTCCAACAACAATACAACACCACAACACTTCGACAAACAATTTATTAACGTTATAACACCATGCAACACAACACAACACCACAA
>JAWQEG010002083.1:25000-42608 GCA_033782935.1 Petrolisthes cinctipes | reverse complement strand
CTGGAGGTATAGAGAGGAGGGAATGAATTGGAGTAGGGAGAAGGTTGGGGAGTGAAACGGAGAGGAAGAAAGAACTGCGAGCAAGAGATACGGATTGAAGGAAGGAGTAGGTAGATGAGAAGTATGGAAAGGAGAGACTGGGTAGGGAGATACTGTAATGGAAGTAGAGAGACGGAGATTGATGGAGGAGGAACTGGAGGAAGGGAAGGGAAGGAAGGGAAGGGAAGGGAAGGGAAGGGAAGGGAAGGGAAGGGAAGGGAAGGGAAGGGAAGGAGAGGGAGGGTAAAATGCAATGTGTCCGGACATCTCGAACTATATTGGACATTGTTTTGGACCACTCTTACTCGTGTTATTTCACAGGTGTGGACATTCAGAGGCTTCTTGCCTTCAGGCCTCACCTTTCTCAATATAGACAAAAGAAAGGAGGGGCTGGAGAAGAAGAGGGGAGGGGGACTGAGGGATGAAGAGGTATGGAGGGGCTGGGAGAGATGAAGGAGATAGGGAGGGGCTGGGGGAGATGAAGGAGGTATTGAGAGGCTGGGGAAGAGAGAGAGAGAGAGAGAGAGAGAGAGAGAGAGAGAGAGAGAGAGAGAGAGAGAGAGAGAGAGCAAGGAAGGTGAAGGCAGGGTCGAACTTTTCACATTCAATTTCCTCTCTCTCTCTCTCTCTCACACACACTCACACTCACACCTATAAACAAAGTTAGCGTGTTACCTACATACACGGAAAACCCTACGTTACTTCCAGGATCACCAAACATTTTTTTACACTTATAGGGGCCATTTGTTATAGTTAAATAGGAGTGTTACCGATACTTCCCTACCATGGTATGACACAAGAGCCCCAGTTGATATTACTGTGGTAGTTATATCCTTGCATAGCTTGGTGTAACTGGGAGCCGTCCAATACGCACACAACAGATTACCCACTAAAGTTACTTATAGAGATTTGAACAGTTACTTAAATACTGTAGGGCTTGTCCATAGACTTATAGTACAAAATGTTCATACAATCATTACTGGTGTACAGATGTGTGACCCTGCCAGCAGTCTAGAGTACCACAACTTGACTGAGAGTGATGTGGAGGAGGTGGTGGCTTTTATGGCACAACACTTCTACCCACGAGAGCCAGTGGTCAGTATACAGTTATTCGTCATTAAACTCTTCAGTTTCCTAGTCATGCTTCAAGTGCTTTCACTTGTACTTTCAAATTTTTTTTAAATTCAAATTGCACAAGAATACGAAGAATATAAAAGGAGACAATGATCACATTATGTTTGAATTCAACAAACAAAACGGAGTTTTAGATAACATTATTTTTAAAACTATCTCTGCATTTTATATACATGCCGTGATCTGCTTCAACCTCAGAGTACAGGACTGCACATGACATATGAAGACAACAAAGAGTGGATCCACGGGTCAGTGAGAGAGTGGGTTCGAAGCGGTGTGTCTGTGGTAGCACGTGACCCTGCCAAGGGACAAATCGCAGGTACCATCCTGGCCACCATACTCACAAGAAACCAATCCAACACATATGAGTGTGCTCTCACAAGCCCCAAAACAAAGGTGAGCAGATGAATAAAGAAAACATTGATATTTCATTGTCATGTAACAGAGGTTACATGGCACTAAATCACAATGGAAGAACAACAAAGAAAATAAGAAAGAAAAGGCAGCAGAGAATCCAAAAGCAGTAAAATAAATAAAAGGAGACCAAACCAACAATGATATTCTAATACTGGGTATGGTAATAAATCACAGCAGAGATCTAATTAGAAAGGAGATCAATGTACAGTACAGTACTAAAGATGCATACATGACAAGTTACTCTGTTTTGGCCACCCACATACTGTAATACAGCACCTGACAGAGTCACATAAATATGAATGCATTGTAACTTAATACTGTTCAGTACAATATATGACGTATCAATTTAGCAACTGGTAGCATGAATCATACACTGGCTGTTTTATAATCTGTTCTATTCTATACTTAAGCTGGCTATCCACAGGTGAGGACTCTACACACAGTACTATCAGTACTTGAGGAAGCTGTGGACTTCTTTGCTCGCTATGAGGAAGTTGACCGAATCCTTGAGCTGGCAATGATCACTGTTTCTGAAGAGTCCAGTGGTCGGGGTATCGGCAGGAAACTTGTCCAGGTACAGTATGAACAAGCTTAGTATAAATTTGGTAGCTGTGGGTAGGGTGACCAGATTAAACCAAGTATAATATGCTGCAAGATATTGTCTGCCCGGTACAAAAAGAAAAGAAGCAATATTTGGAAAGTAAAGAAAATGGGTTTTAGCCTTCAAAACAATGATAAAGTACATAAAACAATTGATCACAAAACCTTCTGTAAATTCTGCCACCTGCTGTAGCTTTCAGAAGAGTAGCAAAATGCATGCTACCAATACAGCAATATACACAAAAAAAATTCCCCATTCTTACAGGAAAGTGAAGCTCGGGGCCGTGCCCTTGGGTGCCAACTGGCCACAGCACAAGCAACAGCAGTACCCTCACAGCGTCTCCTCCTCCGTCTGGGATATGAAGTTCTCTATACCCTTGACTATGGAACCTTTCAGATCGCTGGTGATAGAGTATTTGACATGGACTGCATGCTGGGCACTCCCTCAGCTAAGGTCATGGCCCGTCATATAGACAGAAAATAGTTTGTCATCATACAGGCATTCATTCCATAGTTGGTCAGCAGCACCCCTATTCAGAAAAGAAAAAAAAAAAAAAAAAAAAAAAAAAAAA
The DNA here is from genome assembly GCA_033782935.1 of Petrolisthes cinctipes. Lineage (NCBI taxonomy): Eukaryota > Metazoa > Arthropoda > Malacostraca > Decapoda > Porcellanidae > Petrolisthes > Petrolisthes cinctipes. Next base: position 39,846 of record JAWQEG010002083.1, on the reverse strand, counting down.
AAAAAAAACAGCTCACACAAAGATAGTCGAGAATTATTATAATGAGGCAGAAATGCACAGGCATTCTCAACTAATATCTTGGCTTTCATGGTATACGCATCCTCAACTAATTTTTTTAGTAATTGGAGAGTGTGATATAAACCAAGACCAATTACATTAAGTATTATCATAACACAAGAATTATCTACATTCTATATGAGCATTGGAATCCTCATAGACCATTCACTTATAGAATATCATCTGGATGGGAAAAGGTGCATTCTAGTACAGTAAAAAAAGTGCACAAGTCACCATGTTCAAGTCATGATGTAAACCCTCAAATGACCAGTCATTCTCAAAACCAATTCCCTATGCTGTCCTCAGTAAAGAGGAATTTAAACCCATAAATCCTTAATTTTATTATACCATTGATGTGATCTCCCACAAACCAATAGAAATATAAATCATTTAACCTACATTAGATATATAAATCCTTAGATATATATACCACATAAATCATTTAACCTGCATTATAGCGTTCAACAAAAGCATCCTTCATTCGCCTTGGTGTAGCTTATATAAGACTCAGACTAGCATATCTCCAAACGAGTACCTCAATAACACTATACAGTATAGTTACTGTATTGATATTGACACTAAGCAACATTCATATCTCTTGGACAGTACTACCATCTTAATAATGTATTCACAAGGCACATTTCTCAGAGATGTTTCACAAGAGGTAATCATATGACTTATGGTACAGTACTTGTATGTCACAAAGCAAACTTCTTCCTTAATCTTTTCTCTGCCTAGTCTCTTCTTTCAGTCTGTGTGTAAGCAAAGGAAACTGAAGGTGAATGTGGGTAAAAGTAAAGTGATGGTATTTGAGAGAGCAGAAACTGAAGTGATTGACTTTGCTACACCTTACAGAGTGGGAGTACCAACTGGGATGAAGTGTGAGATAACTCTGAGGGGTGAGAGGATGGAGGAAGTGAAGGAGTTTAAGTACCCGGGTACAGTTCTGTGTAAACATGGAAGTATGGAATGAGAGATTAGGGAGAGAGCAGTGAGGGGTAGACAGGTCATAGGATCACTGCGGAGGATTATGAAGGGTAGAAGTGTGAGTATGGAAGTGAAAGGGGACTACGAAATAGTATAATCCTGCCAACAATGACATATGCGTCAGAGACTTGGACATGGAGTAGGGCTCATCAGTTTAGAATAGGTGCAGTGGAAATGAATTATCTGAGAGGAGCATGTGGACTTACTAGGTGGGATGGAGAAAGTAATGAGTGTGTATGAGAGATGTGGTATGAGTGAGAAGGCAATTGGTGTTGAGTGTGGAGTGGTTGAGAGAGTGAAATGTAATACTTTGAGGTGGTTTGGACATGTGGCGAGAATGCAAGGTGAGGAATTTGTAAAGAAGGTGTATGGAAGTGAAGGTGTGGGACCTGGTGTGGGAGGCAGACCTCCGGTTAGATGGCAGAACAGAGTGGAAGAGTATGTAAGGGAGAGAAACGTGAGGGGCAGAGGAGGGCTTGAACAAGTAAGGAGGGAGTGTTGAAACAGGGAGAACTGGAGGCACTTCTGCCGAGGCCACCCCCTTGGGGGGAGGTCCCGGAGGGAACGAGGCGTCGGAGCTATAGATAGATAGATAGATAGTCTCTTCTTCCCAGCATTTCTTTACTAATCTCCTATCTTTGGTACATTTCTTCTTCCAATAGTAAATAATGTACGGGTAATAAAAAATTTTGGGCACCGTAACAATACAATACATTATGCCACGCCACACTTGGCATTTTCAACCCAATATTCACATTGTGTATAACAGTGATTGGCAAGGGGTGCCAAACAATATTTGAAAGCCTGTACATCTAATCAATGACCTTATCTATACTGTACAACAATCATAATACAGGTATTTGTAATTGCTTGTTTATATTGAAACTGCACCATTTCTCACCAAATCTTTATCAAATTTGGCAAGGAGATTCAGATGCATCCCAACCACAAAGGAACCCTAGGTCTTGCTCCTTCTGGGGTGTTGGCCAATCAGAGCCTGATCAAATATATGTAGTCCATATAATGAACCTCAAAATTTTTCATTTCTTTGTCATGAAACAACATGGCTATTTCTCAACAAATCCTTACCAAATTTAGCAAGCAGAGTAATGCATGAACAAAGAAAACAGGTCAGAGCTCCCTCTGTTGTACTAGCCAGTTATGCCCGGGAGGGAGACCATTCAGCTAATGTTAAGTAATACCAAGACTGACACACACAAACAAATACAGAGGCAATGTACACATATGATCATCTTTTTCTGACAACCCAAAATGCCAAGGATTTAACATGAAGCCATATAGTACAGATACAAGACCATGATTCACAAGACTAGTTCTCATGCATACAGTATCCTGCTTACCAGTACAACTTCCATCATATCATTACCTGTACCCTCATATCATGCTTAAATCTCTGAATTTCAAGTACTGTACAATAATCAATGTCTCAGTGTCATGATGTAGTCTTACCTTGGAGAAATATCTGTCTTGTATCATCACATCATTACTCCTAAATAAGTCTATCAGTTGGATCTGGTGAGAGCTGTGCTGGTCACTGCCTCACCAATAGTTTAATTGTGTGTACTCTCAACTAAGTATGAATCTCAAAAACAGAGTCTTCATGCATTTTCCAGTGAGTACATAACAACCCAATAAAAACAGGTCATATTTAATGTGTATCAATACTTTAATCCCTAAAGACTGCAATTCCAAAAGCTGCTTTTCAGGGCTGCTTTTCAACTTTCATCAATGCAGAACTCTCTTTTATGGATTTGAAGATCTAGAATTTACACATCTGAATATTATAATCCCAGTCTCCTATGTCCACAAAACCACACCTGCCAGCAACACAACAAATATTCCTTGAGGGCTCTGTGGCAAACCAGGTCTAGGCCAAAACCTTTCACAGGTTTTCAGGGCTGTTCAGCCAAACAGCTTGAGAAGCATCAACAACAACAAAACCATTCACTCTTCGGTCGTGTTTATGTAAAGAACTTGCAGTAAAAAAAATGCACAACATCAGAAAAACAAAATACAAATGTTCAACTTACCTTACACAGTATACAGTATACCATATAAAACATAATATATGAAGTACAGTATAGTATTGAAAAATACGAATAAAACACATTACCATTAGCATTGAGAACAGCTGTCTCCAATGGTCCCATCCAAGCATAGCGGTAGCCTAGACCATGCTTCATTAGTGCCTCCACATCCTGGACACTAATTACCCCAGATTTCACCAGGTTGACACATTCATTCAGGATGGCATATCTGAAATTATTCAGAGAAAAATTAAAAGAAAGTAACTCTCAGTATTTCCAACTGCAACACAAACAGTACTTCTACAGAAATGAATGATCAGTAAATGTGTGTACTGTAGTAACTGTACATTGTTATGTTATTTTCTTTCTCTTCCTGAATAAAACTAGGGTTTTGAGATATAATATGAAATCCTCCTATCCCTTCAAACTCACTGGATTCTGCAGCTAGCAAAGCCTGGGTGTTCCCTGGTGAGAACAACAGGTACCTGTCCAATCTCCGTAAGGATGGCACGAGTCCGAGCCACTACATCCTGACTAGTCCACGGTGCAGGAACCACTTCTACTGCAGGCACATAATACGGTGGGTTGTACTGAAATAGATAAAGGTGACCTTAGTTCATGGTCATATCCCTAGCTACAGTACTCCATTCCACTGAATCTATTATACATGTACAGTCGACGGCAAAAGTCCTGTCGTCACACCTGCCAAATCATGAAGTACATCAAGGAAATATAAGCTTCACAGGCTCACAAACTGAAAAACCAGAGATATTTATTAATCTAGCCCCTGGATATTGTAATTCTGTTGGTGAATGTGTTTGTTAGATGATTATCTTTCATGTTATCCTTCAAGAAGCGCTGAGTGAGGTGACAGGACTATTCCTGCCGACTGTACAGTATATCTAAAATTATTGGTAATTGTAGAGAAGACACGTGGAAGATGCAGATTAGAATTACAGAGACAAATACCTGAAAGACAAAAATAACATGAAAAACTCACAGGATGGGCGAGGATGACATTGGCCTTATGTGCCAGGTCAGCTGAGAGTTTGGATGGAGGGATGCATGAAGAGGAAGATGCCACGACAGTCTCTGGGCCTACAAGCTGGTCTATCTCTGTCAACACCTGCAAGTTAAATGGAATGCTCTTGATACAATGTGAATAGGCTTAACACTCCATTTAATAAAGGACTATTCCAAGCAGGCTTATCTACTTGAGAACAACTACAGTAAAAGGTAGACAGATTTATAAATAGATTTAGTTGGCTCTAGACAAGCAATGAATTTAATCAACACTCATGTAACACATGACTTAAAAGCTACTCAATCTTTTTGCATACCTGAGAGTTAGATAGATAATATTTAGTTGGCCCTTGATATAACATCAATATATTTTACATTTTTCAATTAACACAGAAACACAAGAACACAGAACATCAGGAGTGATTGTAAGAGTTTGCTGTAAGCAGATGAATCAAATCAACAGCTTACTGGCAACAACAATCTCCTGATTTGGTCTATAGTCTTTATTTTTTAATACAAATAGAAACAGTATGGTACAGTACAGACAAAGATAATTGCCATCATCAATGGTAAATGTTTAGCTGGAGAACTATGATATTAATTCATACACAAAAATATCTTTAGTATGCACACATGGCAGCAAGAGAAAATTAATTTTACTTCCACTTGCTACAGTACCTTTTTCTTCACCTCAAGATCTTCAAACACGGACTCCTGGACATGTTTTGCTCCCTGCACACACTCCTTCAGGCTTGTAACACCTTTAGAGTAATATACAACTTTTAGTATAATGCTACATTAACATACAACTTTTAGTATAATGATACACTAACATACAACTTTTAGTATACTGTAATGCAACACCCAAAATCACAAAGACTACTGACTAAAGAGAGATGGTCTACACATACAGTACAATAGGTGGATAAACATGTGGAAATATTAATAAGTAATTAAGACATTGGATATAGAGCAAAATAACATTGCAAGGGTGACTGAAAAAGTGCATGAGAGTGAGGGAGTTCTTGAGAAGGGCAAAGGAAGGAAGAATAAGAAGTGTGGTAAGGAGAATGGCATTAGCTACAGAGAAAGACAAGCACTGGTAAAGGGCAGGCCAGTTTGGGTGTGCTTTGTTTTTGGCCACCTTCTCTACCATGGTAACTACAGCATTTATTGACTCTACACTACCCATGCAATTTTTTTACGTTTGTCTTTCCTTTTACTCACTGCACCCTTGATTCAACTTCCATCCCTGAAGTACTATTATCACTCTTCACTGTTCTATCTTAATTTAACATATATATATAATTCAGTACCTTTTGACTGAAAAATCCATAGACATGACACCGTAATCACTATTTGTTCAAAGGTGAGCTTGAGTGTACCTCCATCTTTGATACTGTGTTCATCTTATGGGATGAAAGTATATCACAGTGAGCAAGTCTACAGGCAAAGAGCTTAGTATGATTTACTAAAGTGTTGCAATGAATAAAAGCATGCAATTTTACTGGTATTGTACTGCACATTACAGCATTATAATATGCTCACCTCTAATGCATTTCTTCTGCTCAGCAGCAGTTAGTTTACCCTTGAGAAGCCCTGTGGTTTCCAGGTTGGTTAGTTGCCGATGGATCTCTTGTAAGGCATCAGAAACCTGAAATACAGGGTGTATTAGTAAAATTAGTACAGTACAGTACACTCAATAGAATCTCACATGAACATAATGGCAACTCAAATTAGCTACTGGTCATCATGAAATGAAGACCACAATAACACACCAGTGTTTAACAAGTTCACATACCAAAAGCCCAACATGATCCATTCTCTATATGCCCAAGGGCACTCTATCCATAGATAATGTTACAGTATTTACCAGATATTAACTGTGCTGTGTGAAAATGGTCATTGTAGAAGTACTGCGATAGAATAATTTAACTTTACTTGCTTCACTTGGAAAACTTCAACCTTACCTGCTTTTCTTGAACATCATACATGCAGACGTCATACCCCACACTGGCAAACAACATGGCCCAACTCCTTCCAATAAACCCACTGTAAAGAAAAAACTTTGATACATAAATTCTCAGTCAACTATCTATCATACCTTTGGAGACAATTAGAACACAATTAATGCCCCCTTTATATCAAGCACTTATGAAATGGATGATGAAGGGATATGAGAGTTTACGAAGGAAGGAGAGCTGTAGATACGTAAAGGTAGTGTGAATCAACATAAAATAGCAGTAGTCCTCATATAGAGTTACCAAACATAATCCATGAACTGACAGTACTGGTAATTTTGACAAATTACTCATTACACACCCCTACTTCTACCCCAAACAAAAATAAAAAAAAAGTACAGTATTCAAACTCTATGCATAGGCTACTGTTGCATTTCTACCACCATAATACTGTACAGTATATACATTTTCAGTACTGCCCACAACCATAACTTTCCACTCTATAATAACTGTAGACCTTTAATTCCTATTTCTTTAATTAAGGCACTATAATTATGTGATTCCAACACATCAATACCGTTTGCTTTACGAATAGCTATTTCAATACTAATAGCATGTAAATGTATCAAATGATGAGTTTGTAAAGAGAGGAAAACAGAAAACTGTTCTAGGCCAGAAAGACCTTGTAGGCCTACTAGATGAGAGGATGGACGGCAAATACAAAGGAAACACAGGAGAGGAAAGTGATTGGTTTGGGTCCAAAGGGGCATCAGAACCCTGTAATTAATGCCCACATCTTTGTAACAATATCTCCTACAGGGCATCAAATAATGAGCATACAGTACTATATAATTATGTATTGCAGATACATACAGTACAGTATATTGTATTGCAGATACAATACATGTCAAGATTTTATCAGTCTCCAATGCATAAAACTGACTTATAAACCTATACCTTTTAATCAATGTCCAGTGCCATAATATTATTGCAGTAGACTGTACAGTCAGCAGCAAATGTCCTGTCGCCACATCTGGCAAGTCATAAAGTAAGTACGTATGAAAATATAAGCTTCAAGAGCTCCTAAATTGAAAAAAAAAAAAAAAAAAAAAACTATTAATATATCCCTTGGAGATCGGATTTCTGTTTGGTGAATGTGTTTGTTCAATTATTAACCTTTACGTTATCGTTTAAGAACTAAGAAATGTCGAATGAGGTGACACGACTTTTGCCGCCGACTGTACATACCACGTAAGTATAAGTAAACAATGGAGCCATTGTGGATGCCTGTCCGTGATGCAACACAGCACCCCATTCTATTAGACACATTATTGAAGAACGTACACAACCACACTCGCCAACAACACAACATACACTCTCTGAGGGCATTGTGGGAAAGCCCGGTTCAGGCCATGGCCTTCCTCAGGAGCTAGGGGCTGCTCGGCCAGATAGCTTGAGGAACTTTAACAAACAAGTAAGCAAGTAAAACACAAATTTATTACTCGTACCCAATGCCACTCCCTAGAATCACTATCACTACACACACAAACAGGTTTTACATTCACCGGTAAGCCCTGAGTTAGCACACACCACCACCTTAGAAAACAATACCTCGCAAATGGGTTCATTAACAGGTTTTAGTTGAATAATTACTGTGATAGTTAACTTGCTATATGTTGTCAAATTAACTCACCTTCCAACAATCCCAATTTTCTCGTTGCTGGTCATGTTGCTTTCACGATGCTGACTTGATTGATGCTGTGAATGCTGCTGCTGCTGATGTTGCTTACACCTCCATGTACTATCACAGCCAACCACCTACTGAGTGAGTTGTACTGAGTACACACAGACGACAGACGAGTGAGACGACACAGTACATACACACCCTCTCTCTAATCTCTATTGGTGCCTGCTCCAGTGCTCCTCCCCCTGCCTCTAACAATAATGTAATACAGTAGCTATACAGTGCTGCAGCTACGTACACTGCTTTGTTGAAAGCTTGAAAACTTGAAATGGTTGTACTTTGATCATTTTGTTTTATAGATTATTATTTTGGAGGTAGATGATTTCTATGCAAGTGATTGAGTGGTAATTCACAATGACGTGAAGCTAGAGCAGCATGCTGAGAAAAACCTACTTACTCTCTGTCTATAAAAAGTGGGTTTTTCTCAGCATGCAAGTGATTACTGATGACTATATATTTCTATGTACAGTACATGTATAATATTATAATTGAGTCTATCGTCACTTACGAGACGAAAAATTTACATATACAGTAATTCTAGGATACCATAAAACTTTACTTGTTTTGATGTCTTACTACATAATTATAGCCTATCATCTTCTTTTTTTCTAGCTTTGTTTGCTACAAAATATTAAATAGTCATATCTATTCGTATTTATTATCAATATATTTTTGCATTTGTTAATATAGGTTACTGTGATTGCTTAAATTATTACATTAAAAGCTATAGTAATCGATTATTTTCACGTGAAAGTAAGCCTTATCAGTTATCGCGATTACTTACAAACGGCAAAAATGCCCATCACTGCTCACTCCGCCATACAGGTAGGGTATAGTGTAATACACATCACTGACTGAAACCCCAAGGAAATCGGCTGACTGGCATGCAGTTGAGTCACGGTGAAGTTGTAGGTAGCTCACCTACTTGTAAAAAATAAGTTGTATCGTCAAGGCGTCCCACACGGTGCCAGGCGTGGAAGAGATTGCCAAGCAGTGATAAACATAGGCCATCCTCATATTTCGTTACAACAGTCATATTTCACTCGATACCCATGTCATAACTTCCATCTCCATCAATAACCAAATAACTACATCATCTTGTGACGTTTCTTGTTGTAACGTCTGTCATATTCTACAACACGCGTGATGAAAACTGTTGAGTGTCATAGCTAATAAACATACCGAGAAAAAGCATGAATTAATTGATATCTACAGTCTGACTCGCCTGGAATCCCATTGTTCTCTCAAAAAACAACAACATTATTATGACATAAAGCGAGTTACTTAATATACCTTGACTTTTAAGACCACACATATTATTATTTGGTAGTACCAACACAGTTGGTTCACCAACAGTTAAACTACTAGAGAAAAATAGTGAAATCTCTGTCATTCACGCGAGTCTACCCTACAAATACATTCAAGTTAGAGAAAACTAACTGAGATAATATAAAAAACGTAGATATTTTATAGGATAGCTTATATAGAATCTCCTTCTATGTGTAACTCCACACTGCGGCGTGCCGCACAGTGTGACACGGTACAGGATTTGCGGTTCCGACGCTACGGCGAGGCCGCAGCGGCGGAGCCGCATAGTGTGACAACGGCCTTAGGCTATCCCAAAGCCGAGGGAATATCAGTCCCTTGGCTTTGGGATGACAATTATCGCATAATCTTTATGATTATTTACTATGTAACTTATTTTTTCTGCAACATTATTACTCTCACTACAGTTTTCTTATTTGTATGTATATGTCTATGTGTGTGTCTGTATGTGTGCATTTGTGCGTATATGCATGTGTATGTGTGTGTTTATGTTTGTATGTGTGCATATGGGTTATTATGTTTATGTACAGTGGGTGGTGTGAGTAATGTGGCCTCGCCTGCCCTGATGGGACCCACAGTGTTCAGGGGCTTGTGTCAGTGGGTGGGTGGGTGATGCTGTGGATATTTTCCAGCCCGCTGTACAATATGTTTATTATTGTTACTTCATATTATTATCAATGTTGTCATTGTTCTCTTTCATAATATTACTGCAATTCTTTACATTTATTTACTCATATAAATATCCCACCATGTATCAAATAACTTCATGGCCTTTAGCGGCAATGTTACCCAGAGTGTTGGGGCTTGTACTAAAGGTAAATAAAGAACTTTAAACAAAATAAATGGGAATTAATCTTCCTCTGACCACCTTTCTATATTGACATGCCAGACCACCATTTCCTAAGGCCAATCCAGAGGAGACGGACCACCAATTTTTTTTTTTTAGTTCACTGTGCACCGATACTTTTGATTGCTACTGTACCACATCCTATACCATCCATCGTACACTACATTCATATGGCAAACGAATTTATATGATGAGCTCTTGATAATATTGTAATGATGTTTACTGATGATAATGGTGATGACAATGGTGAAGTTGATGTGGTTAATTGTTTTATTTTCTACTGATGAAGAAAACATGAATAAAACGTGATTAATTTCTTTGCCATTACGGGGATAGAATACTTTTGGTAAATTTGGAGCTCCTTGATTCCTCCAATTAAAGTATGCCGGTAAACAGGACCAGCAGATTGATATAAATATTGGTGCCATGTTGCTTCTTGGAATAGTTTCTATCACTTAATTAATTGCTCCAAATTCAATACCAACACTGTATCATACTATCTGTCTGTCCCTTAACGCTAGCCTATATATCTCTGACGTAAAAATATATAATTAATCTTGTTTTATTTCAGTTAACAACGAACAAAATTAATACACCTCACTCACCATAATATTATTTTTGAAGAGCTGCATTATTATTATTTTTATTATTATTATTATTATTATTATTATTATTATTATTATTATTATTATTATTATTATTAGTGTGTGTACATATTATTATTATTATTATATTTTGGTGTGTATGTATCATTATTATTCTATCATGGTGTGTATATATTATTATTATATTTTTATGGTGTGTATATGTATATTTCTTTATCATTAAGGACACCTTCTTGGTCTGGTGTTGGCACCGAGCCACTGAGGAAGTTTACTGAACAAGAAAACCATTAAACGGCCATCAGGGACTGTGTTAGAGTAAGTAAGAAGGCAGGAGAGGTGAAGAGACTATACAGTATACCAAAACAATTCTCTCTCTCTCTCTCTCTCTCTCTCTCTCTCTCTCTCTCTCTCTCTCAACGATACTGTCCCAAACGTTCTCTCTCTCTCTCTCTCTCTCTCAACGATACTGTCCCAAACGTTCTCTCTCTCTCTCTTTCTCTCTCTCTCTCTCAACGATACTGTCCCAAACGTTCTCTCTCTCTCTCTCTCTCTCTCTCTCTCTCTCTCTCTCTCTCTCTCTCTCAACGATACTGTCCCAAACGTTCTCTCTCTCTCTCTTTCTCTCTCTCTCTCTCTCTCCGATACTATCCCAAACACACACTTTTTCACTCAACGATACTGGTCCCATCCGTTATTTCTCCCTCTCTCTCTCTCTCTCTCTCTCTCTCTCTCTCTCTCTCTCTCTCTCTCTCTCTTAACAAAACTGATCCACTCTCTCTCTCTCTCTCTCTCTCTCTCTCTCTCTCTCTCTCTCAACAATACTGACCCACACGTCGAACCATTTTTCCCTTCCATCCATACACCCTTACTCAATTTCTCGGAGTTCCGTTGAAAAACAAAGTAAATAAAAAAACTTGACTAGTATTTTTCTGAGCCACCTCTGCAAACCGACCTCACCAAGCCTGACCTCCCACTCTTGTATACCAAATGTATTTCTTTTCTCAGTTTCTCTTAAAATATTTTCCTCAGTATAATCGAATCTTTGTTATAATGTTGTGGAGAAAATTGTTTCAAACCAGCTTCTTCGTTAGTGTATTTCATCATATAATGCATTGATTCAAACAAGACTTTAATTCAGAAACTAATACGAGAATTTAGTTATTAATGGAAATAAAACTAGATTTATCAAGGTAGAATCATTATATATATATAGAGAGAGAGATAGATAGATAGATAGATAGAATAATACAGTAGGCCGAAATAGATAAATAGATAGATGTGAAATACCTTATAGCTACTGGAAAGGGCCAGAAGAGGGAAGGAGGCATCAGTGGACAGAAACAGCTAGAGTCAGAGTTAAGATTCTCAGGTCTTGTTAGTGGAGGCATTGTTACGTCAGTCCCGAGAGAGGCAGAGGAAAGAGGCAGTGGAAGAGGGGAGAGGAGGAGGAGGAGGAGGATTGGGGGGGAAGGAGAAGAAATGATAGAAAAGGGGAGAGGAGGAGGAGGAGGAGGAGGAGGAGGAGGAGGATTGAAGGGTGAGTGATGAAGGAGTGGAAAAAGAGAAGAAATGATAGAAAAGGAGTTGGGAAGAATGAGGGGTGGAAGGGAGGAAGGGATCGAGAGGAAAGGAAAATTTTGTAAAAGTAAAAAATAAAGTTGTTAACGAAGTAAATGTTGGGAAATGTACGAATCAGAAACAACAATAAAACTGAAGACATGAAGAGAATGGATAAATCAGAGAGGAATAAGAAAACAGAAAAAAACAAATTGAAGCGAGAAACTGAAGTAAATAAAGGTTGATTGATAGATTGATTGATTTTAGGCGCCGCAACAGCGAGGACATATAGCGCCAGAAGAAGATGATAGAGAGGTGCATGAGACAGGAAGGAAACAGAAAGAAAAGAGAAACTAATAGAACACGTGATATTATTATTATATATAAATTTAAGGAAGAAATTTGATGTAGAAAATGTGCATGGCTACTGCTATCCCCAAACTATATATACTAAACTATATTAAACTATACCAAAACAAAATCCATATTCTTATATAATAAAGGAGGAGGAAGAGGATAGAGGAGGAGGAAGAGGAGAAGGGGTTGAAGCGAGGAGGAGGAAGAGGAGGAGAGAGGAAGGGATTGAGGCGAGGGAGAGAAGGGAAGGCAGGAAGGTTAACAGTGAGAAATGGGGACGAATGCAGGAAGAGGCAAAGTGAACTGAGAAGAAGAAGGAGAGGGGGAATGAAAGGAAGAGGATTTGCTGATTCAGTTTAGAGTAATCAGTGGCCGACTAATTTCACTCACAACAGGTAACTAACTAACTCTTCGATCAATTGAGGGGAGATTCTCTTGTTGGCAAATGGAAAGGCATAGTATGGTACTGATTCCTCCTAACAATACCAGAAAACAGAATATGCCCTCAGTGGTGCTAATAGGGAGATCTGTTTCCTGCATGGCATTATTATTATTATAGGTTGGAGGAAGTAAAGATCGTCCAATTCACCAACAAGAACATCTCCCTATAATTTGCATATCATTTACCTGTCTTCCCTCTGCCTCTATTTAAAGTGAAAGACATAATGAATTCCTGTCACCAGTATTAAATGGTAATAGGAAGAATAAAGATATGGTTGGTTAGTTGTTGTTGTTGTTGTTTAGTGCTTGTGTTTAGTTAGGAAAGGCGACGAAAGATGGAAGGGGAAATTGAACGAGAAACGAAGGAAATAAAATAATGGTTGGAGGAATAAAAAGTGGAGGGAAAAATTTGGTGAAGGGGAACAAGACAAAAATGGTAAACAAATAACAAATAAAACGAAGAAGAGAACAAATCAACGATGGACGAGGAGGAGGAGGAGGAGGAGGAGGAGGAGGAGGAGGAGGAGGAGGAGGAGGAGGGGAAGGGGTTGAGGAGGAGGAAGAGGAGGAGGAGGAGGAGAGAGGAGGAGGAAGTGGAGAGAGGAGGAGGAAGTGGAGAGAGGGGGAGGAAGTGGAGAGAGGAGGAGGAAGTGGAGGAAGAGGAGAGGAGGAGGAGGAGGAGGAGGAGGAAGAAGTGGAGAGAGGGGGAGGAAGAGGATAGAGGAGTAGGAAGAGGAGAAGGGGTTGAAGCGAGGAGGAGGAAGAGGAGGAGAGAGGAAGGGATTGAGGTGAGGGAGAGAAGGGAAGGTTAAGAGTGAGAAATGGGGAGGAATGCAGGAAGAGGCAAAGTGAACTGAGAAGAAGAAGGAGAGGGGGAATGAAAGGAGAAGGATTAAAAGGGGAGAAAGGGGAGTTAGGAAATAAAGAATAGGTAGCTTGGAAACAAAGGAAAAAAAAAGAAAGGAGAGGAAAAGGAAAGGAGATGGAGTAAGGAAGAACAAGAAAAGGAGAAAGAGAAAGATGAGGTATAAGAGAGTGGAGAGGAGGAGAGGGAGATGAAGGAGAGGGAAATAAAGGAGAGGAAAGGAGAGAGAAAGAAGGAAACACACATAAACAAGATATAACAATGAATATGGAGAACGACCTGATAAAAAGGAGAGAGAGAGAGAGAGAGAGAGAGAGAGAGAGAGAGAGAGAGAGAGAGAGAGAGAGAGAGAGAGAGAGAGAGAGAGAGAGAGAGAGAGAGAGAGGAGAGAGAGAGAGAGAGAGAGAGAGAGAGAGAGAGAGAGAGAGAGAGAGAGAGAGAGAGAGAGAGAGAGAGAGAGAGAGAGAGAGAGAATAAAGAGGAGAAAAGGGGAGTGGTTTAGGCACTACAAAAGGGAGAGAGGTGAAGGGGAGGATCCCTTTGTTTTGACAGGATGAGATAGTCTGGTGAGCCGACCCCCCTCAATACACACACACACACACACACACAGGTTCACATCACCCTGGGGAACGAAAGGAAGAGAGGAAGGAAGGAAGGAATGAAAGGAGAGAGAGAGAGGAAGGAAGGATAGAAGGGAGAGAGAGAGAGGAAGGAAGGATAGAAGGGAAAGAGATAGGAGGAAGGGTAAAGTGGACAGAAAGAAGGACGAAGGAAGCGAATGAGAAGTAGGAAGAAAAAAAGTGGAAGGAGAGAAAGTGAAGGATGAGAATGAAGAGGATTGAAAGATGGGAGTAAATGAACAAGAAAAATTGGAGGAGGGAGGAAGAAGGAAGATGATGGAAGGAGGGGAGTAAACAGAAGAAGGAAAAGAAAGAAAATGGCAGGAGGCAGAAGGAAGAGGATGAAAGAGGGGGAATAAACAGAATAAGGAAAAGAAAGGAGGAAGAAGGGAGGAGGAAGAGGATGAA
>JAWQEG010002083.1:5000-20000 GCA_033782935.1 Petrolisthes cinctipes | reverse complement strand
TAATAATAATGATAATGGAGAGATGAAAACATTTACCCATAACTGTGTACGGTATAATGATATCAGTCACGTCCTGTATTTATTATATATATATATTTTTTTTAACAACATAGTGTCACGATCTATATATGCATTTATTTTTTGTCAACATAGTGTCATTGCCTGAATATCTCCATGACGCTCAATATTTTCACTAATTTTGAAAATGAGGGAGAGCATTTGGAGCATCAGAGGCAGCGAATCCTTTGAACCTCCTCTAATTAATCATTTAACAAGCAGGGGAGGGAAGGAGAATGGCATGTCAAAGTGGACAATAGATAAACTAAAATAATATGTAAACAAGTAAGGTTGTGTCTATACAGTGTTTATGTATTTATATGTATTACTGAACCACAATGATGAATGAAGTTGTGTAAATATTTTAGTCTAGGAGAGAGAGGAGAGAGAGAGGAGAGAGAGAGAGGAGAGAGAGAGAGAGAGAGAGAGAGAGAGAGTTAATGAATACAACAACAATCATTATGTTGTAATTTTGACCCTCTGCCCCTCCCCCATCCATCCACCACTCTACCCAGGCACTCAGTACAATGAATGAATGAGAAAAAAAGAACACTATCAGTAGCTTTGAACCTCCCCTTCCCATTCCCTCCACCTACACACTCAGTCCAGTGAATGAGGAAACACAATCAGTATCTTTCAACCTTCCCTTCCCATTCCCTCCACCTACACACTCAGTACAATGAATGAATGAGAAAAAAAAGAACACTATCAGTACCTTTCAACCTCCCCTTCCCATTCCCTCCACCTACACACTCAGTACAATGAATGAATACACACAATCAATATCTTTCAACCACCCCTTCCCCTTCCTTCCACCTACACACTCAGTACAATGAATGAATAAACACAATCAGTACCTTTCAACCTCCCCTTCCCATTCACTCCACCTAACACACTCAGTACAATGAATGAATAAACACAATCAGTACCTTTCAACCTCCCCTTCTCTTCCCTTCCCAATCCCTTCCCCTTCCCTCCACCAACCCATGCAAGCACTCAGTACAATGAATGAATAAATGAATGAGCTGCCACGTTAATTGACCATCAATCATCATCATCATCATTATCATCACCACCACCCACCATGCAGACACACTCATTACCATTGGGGATTACTCAGATCACACACTGTTAATTAATTCATCAACTGGTGGCCTCCGAGCGTGTGTCTTTCCATCCAAAACCAGGCGAATAGAATACCAGACACGTATAGTTGCATTGTTGGTGTGTCCTTACATACATACATGCATGCATACATACATACATTAACTCGATACGTTAGTTTAGGTTAAGTTAGGTTAGGTTAGGTTTAGTTAGGTTATAGGTTCTATAGGTTAGGTTAGATTTAGTTTGGCTAGGTTATGTTTAGTTAAGTTATAGGTTAGGTTAGGTTAGATTTAGTTAGGTTAGGTTTAGTTAGGTTATAGGTTAGGTTAGGTTTCTACAGGTTCTCAAGGTCTTATGTTGTTGGTTGTTGTCGTTGTTGTTGTTTTTATGTTTGAGTTCTGGAGTGAATGATATATGTCTGCATCGCTAACAACCCGGAACTCTTCATGGGTGCACAATGCCTATGTCCACAGTCAGATGAAAAGAGGCCATTTTCAAAACAGATCGAGTTGCAAAAGTTGAAGACGCAGACGAAAAGAACGTCTTGTGTAGTTTTTCTTTTCGTCTTTTTTTCTTTTTTCTTGGTCACAAGGAAGGAGAGGTTTGACCCGCTTTAAGAGTTGTATATATATTTATTTTTTTCGAACTTTATAGACGCAAAGAGATCAAAGGTGTAAGGGGCTTAAGCTCTTGAAGGAAAACCGGAGGGGCAATTGATTCCTCCAAACTTTGCCATGCAACAGTTTCACTCAGTAATGTGGATGTTTCGTGGCACACATTGAAGTGATGAGTTGCCTCCAAGTCCCCCCAAAGCAGAAGCAGAATATCCTTTAAGAAGGTAATACACTTATGGTACTTCGGAGCGCCTTGATTCCTCCAAAGTATATCTGGAAACAGTACCAGGTTAACAAAAATAATGGTGGCCTGTTACTTGGAATAGTCTGGAGGAATCAGTTGCTCCAGATTTACCACCACCACCACCAACACTGTACTAGCTACCACCCCCCTTTAAAACAAACTGTCCATTACCGGAGTTAGGGGAGAGGGTGAAGCTGCATGGGGCCGATGACCTAACCTGACCTGACCTAACCTACATCCACCAACACCAATACCAACACCAACATCAATCGTCGTGGTGATGTCTTTCCTCTCCCGGAATTTAGTATTGATGTGGTGAATATATAATGTGAACTGAACCCACTGAACTGTTAAAATTATTCGTCTTTGTAATATCAGATTGGGTTTGGTGAAATGTTAATAGCATAGTGAAACTCTCTTGTCCTCCATTGTGAAAAAAAAAGTAAATAAAAAATAAATGAAGATAATATTGATAATGATAATGTGTATGTATGTGTATGTATGTATGTATGTAGCATAACGTATGTGTGTATGTATGTGTATGTGTGTATGTATGTGTATGTATGTATGTATGTAGCCTATGTATGTATGTGTATGTATGTATGTATGTATGTTATGTATGTATGTATGTAGCCTATGTATGTATGTATGTGTATGTGTGTATGTATGTGTTCAAAGTCTGGGTATTATTCTCCTCCATCCTTCTCTCCTTTGTCTAATAATATTTTTGCTCTCGATATCAATCCCTGCAATCCTTTATCTGCCTCCTCCTCTTGGCCCTCCTTTTACCTCTCTCTCTCTTCCTCCTCTCTTCTCTCTCTCTCTCTCTCTCTCTCTCTCTCTCTCTCTCTCTCTCTCTCTCTCTCTTACTCATTTCTTTCCCTTCATATATTCCATCTTCTTTATTCCTCTCTCTCTCTCTCTCTCTCTCTCTCTCTCTCTCTCTCTCTCTCTCTCTCTCTCTCTCTCTTTCCTCGTTCTCTATGTATTCGTAAATCTCTCTTCCGTCTCTTAACTCTTACTGATTATTTGCTTCTCTCATCCATTTTCCTCCCTCCGTTTCCTTCCTCATTCTTCTTCCTGATATTCTCCCTTTGCTCAATTTATCTCGTCCCACTTCGCTCACTCACTCACTCACCCTCCCTTCCTCACTCTTTCCCTAATCTCCTTATCTCCTCCTTCGCTTACCTTCATCTCCTATCCGTTTCCTCCCTCCTTTATTCTGCATGCCATTCAACCTCTCTCTCTCTCTCTCTCTCTCCTCTCTCTCTCTCTCTCTCTCCTCTCTCTCTCTCTCTCTCTCTCTCTCTCTCTCTCTCTCTCTCCGTTGTTGTTGTTGTTGTGTGTGTGTGTGTGTATGTGTGTGTATATATGTATGTGTGTGTGTGTGTGTGTGTGTGTGTGAGTGTGTGTGTGTGTGTGTGTGTGTGTGTGAAGAAGTGGAATCCCGAAAGTCAGTCACTTATCAAACCATAATTATTTACTAAGACACGTTTTGACGGAGACTTTCAGTGATTATCGATGGTAGCCAAATGGAAGGAACTATAACTGTTTCCACCCAAGTAATTTTACGATACAGACGAACCACTCATTTATACTGAGATGTGTATGAGTCCGATTACTGGCATGACTTGAAAGACTCAGTAGCACTATTACCTTTCCTTCGCTGACAACTGAGGACCCGCTCAATTAAGGGGAGATTCTCTTGTTCGGTGAATACGAAGGTCTGTGATTCCTCCAAGCTATCCCTGTCTTATAAGGCCAATTGAGAACGAGTACTTGTGAGTGAAATGTGACTCTGCTTCTCTTTATATCAGACACTCTTACAAACACCACACAATACAATCTTCACACACACACACACACACACACGTACTGTACACTTTTCCACACACACACATACACTTTTCCACACACACGTATACACTTTTCCACACACACACACGTACACTTTTCCACACACACACGTACACTTTTCCACACACACACACACATACACTTCTCCACACACACACACATACACTTCTCCACACACACACATACACTTTTCCACACACACACGTTCACTTCTCCACATACACACACTCTGTCACTCTATGAATATATCGCCTTAATGACCAATACGTAGTCGAAAGGCGTTAAGTCCAAATAACAAACAAAACAAACACACTTTATATCATTCGTCATTTATATCATTCATGTCCATTTGTTAATTAAGAGATCCTGTCTGTCTCTAGTATAGTGAGGCTAAAAAAGTATATTATGTTATAGTTATATTATGTTATACTGTCAGGGTTGTTGGGAAGGGATGCTATAAAGGATTACTATAACTACTACTACTACTATGACTGCATCCATTTAAGTACGCAAAACTTTAATTAATTTTTCCCCGTCAAAAAGAAAAGAAAAAAAAGGTGTGTATGTCCCTTTAATTACATTTTCGGCCCCCCCCCTCGCCCACACACACATTAAAAAAAAAAAAAATCATTGTTAGGAAAAGATAAATGCACAAATTCTCACATATTCTTGTAATACTCTGTAGTTGATATAAAACACTTGTAATTATAACTCCCCATACACTCTTTTTCAATATTGTGTAAGGCAGAGACACAAATAAAAGTCTTC
The DNA here is from genome assembly GCA_033782935.1 of Petrolisthes cinctipes. Lineage (NCBI taxonomy): Eukaryota > Metazoa > Arthropoda > Malacostraca > Decapoda > Porcellanidae > Petrolisthes > Petrolisthes cinctipes. The sequence goes on along the minus strand of JAWQEG010002083.1, from coordinate 15,353 downwards.
ACCTGATCAGAACGAAGTATCCGAAAGATCCACGGAATCATGTTGAGTTTTGTTCGGTTTACCAGTGAATGTGAACTAAGGCATATGCTCATCCCTGTCAATAAATGTTTCGGATTCATTTAGATAAGAATAAACCGGGTTCATGAGATGCACCTGACTTTTGGACGTGACTGTATAATGTATTGTGTTATTTATGTATTCTGAACCATGTACTTTTGTAATTTAAAGTGCAATTACAGTTGTAAACAATGCTTGACTTTTATATTTGAACCTGGAAAACTGCAATATATGTTGTGATAATGATATATTACATAATGTGTGTATGTATTATTATGTAGTGTGTGTGTGTGTGTGTGTGTGTGTGTGTGTGTGTGTGTGTGTGTGTGTGTGTGTGTGTGTGTGTGTGTGTGTGTGTGTGTGTGTATTCTCTGTGAGTGTATTCTGTATGAGTGTATTCTGTGCGTGTGTGTGTGTGTTTTCTGTGAGTGTATTTTGTATGAGTGTTTTCTGTATGAGTATAGTCTGTGTGTGTGTGTGTGTGTGTGTAGTGTATTTATGTGTGTGTGTGTATTTATGTATGTGTGTGTATGTGTATGTGTGTGTGTGTGTGTGTGTGTGTGTGTGTGTGTGTGTGTGTGTGTGTGTGTGATGTATTTATGTATGTGTGAGTATGTATGTATGTGTATTTGTATGTGTGTGTGTCCCCCATCACACCCCCGTTAGTATGGCCTACAGGAGGAGTGGGGGTGGGGGGTCAATCTAACAATATTCTCCCTGGGGCTGGTCGTAAATCCCAGCTGAGCCACTACACCAGAGCCTCTCCATCCATCCATCCCTCCTTCCTCACTCCTCTCCTTCCTCACTCCTCACTCACTCCTTACTCACTCCTCTCCTTCCCCACTCACTCCTTCCTCACTCCTCTCTTCCTCTTAACTCACTCCTCTCTCCTTCCCCACTCACTCCTTCCTCACTCCTCTCTTCCTCTTAACTCACTCCTCTCTTCCTCCTTTCTCACTCCTCTCCTCACTCACTCCTCTTCTCTTCCCTCCTCACTCACTCCTCCTTTCTTCCCTCCTCACTCACTCCTTCCTCACTCCTTCTCTTTTCCCTCCTCACTCACTCCTCCTTTCTTCCCTCCTCACTCACTCCTTCCTCACTCCTCCTCTCTTCCTTCCCCACTCACTCCTCTCTTCCTCCTCACTCACTCCTCCTCACTCCTTCTCTTTTCCCTCCTCACTCACTCCTCCTCTCTTCCTTCCTCACTTACTCCTCCTCTCTTCCCTCCCCTCCATCCTTCGTCACTCCCCTCACTCCCTCACTCGCTCCTCTCTTCCTCCTCACTCCTCTCTTTCCTCCTCCCCCATTCCTCTCCTTCCTTCCTCACTTTTCTCTTCCCTCCTCCTTCACTCATCTCTTTCTCTCTTCCCCACTCCCTCACTCCTCCTTTCTTTCCTCCTCACTCCTTCCTCACACCTTTCTTCCCTATTTCCTCACTCCTTCTCTTCCATCCCTCACTCCCTCACTTCTCTTCTCCTCCAGCTGCCTCATCCCGCCTACACGTCCCTCCTAACGTCAAGAGTTCCCTCCCTTCCTTCCTTCCTTCCTTCCTTCTTTCCTTCCTTCCTTCCTTCCTTCCTTCTTTCCTTAATTCCTTCCTCTTCCCTTACAGTATTCTTCTTTTAATTTCTCTTTTTCTTACTTATGTTTCTCCTCTCACACTCTGAAATCTTAAATGTTGTCTGGTTTTGCACTACCAACGATGTAGGCTATTATTATTATTATTGTTATTATTATTTTTTTTTTTTTTTTTTTTTTTTACTTTTTTTTTCTTGCATTGCTCAGAGGCCTACGTACACTCAGAATCGCTCAAAACAAGCGGCTCCTTTAAGGAATAAAGGAACTAAAGTAGAATGATGGTTGAGAACATGACAGACTGCATGCAACGTGAAGGAAAGTTTGCAACACGACGACGACCACAGTGGCCAATGCAAGTTGCACTAATTTGGCAAGGCGAGGCGAGGCACCAGACAGGCATTAACTTCAGCCTAAAATGGAGGAAATAATTGACACGAACGAGGCAGTAGTTAGCTAAATTGATGCTGCCTTCCATCAACAAGTTCCATGGAGTAAGGAAAGCTTCTCAGGAATAATGTCGTTGTTGTTGTGGGCGTCGCAAAGGTAGGTACAGTTACGGACACATGAAACACACACTTTACAAACTGTACGGTACCCCTTAACAAGCATAGGATAGGACGCGTCGCCTCTATACACACACACACACACACACACACACACACACACACACAAACAAACATCTCATCCTACTCTATGCTCAATAAGGGACCCCGTTTCAGGTGTGTCTGTAACTGTATGTATGTATGTATGTATGTACTCTCGGATACCATATAGTCTCTAGCCCACCTGAGTCAAAGCCCGAACGAGATCTGACTACTGACTACTGACAGGTCAACTTATTTGTACTGTACACTCGGATACAATAGTCTCTAGCCCCACCTAACTCAAAGCCTGAGATCTGAATCGGGCGGTTTCTGGACAACAGCCCACCAAAATCATCACGAAGCTACACACACGTCTCGAACCAACGAAGGCTTTGGGTGAGTTGTCGTCCAGAAACCGCCTGCTACAGATCTCGTTCGGGCTTCGACTTAGGTGGGCTAGAGACTATTGTATCCGAGTATACAGTACAAATAAGTTCACCTGTCAGTAGTCATCAGGGGAAAAACACGTGTACGTAAATTAAGGGGTATAGTACAGTGTTGGTAAATCTGGAGTAAATGATTACCCCTAACTAGTCCAAGCAACAGGACACCATTAATTTAGCCTATCTGGTCCTGTTTCCTGGCACACTTTGGAGGAATCAGACGCTCCAATGTATCAAAAGTGTATTACTCCCTTAACAGAGCTGAGTTTAATGGAGGACACAACATTCCCAAAGAGAGTTTACTGGAGGACACAACATTCCCAAAGAGAGTTTATTGGAGGACACAGTATTCCCAGAGAGAGTGGGTGTCAGTAGGGGTGTGGTGGGGACGACAACATGTAGGAATCTGGGAAAGGGGGCCACAGAAAGCCCAAGAGAATTTACCCCTTATTGGCTGTCTCCTTCAATGACCCCAATGGTATATCAGGTACCTACAGGGAAAGAGAAGGCGTGGGAACAGGTGCAGGTGTATAGGTGTAGGTATAGGTGTGAGTGTTTGTATAAGTGTAGGTGTGAGTGTGTGTGTATGTGTGTGTGTGGTGTTTGTGTATGTGTTGGTGTGAGTGTATATGTTGGTGTTGGTGTTGGTGTTTGTTTAGGTATAGATGTGTGTGTATGTGTATGTGTATGTGTAGGTGTGAGTGTATGTGTAGGTGTTGGTGTTTGTGTATGTGTTGGTGTGAGTGTATATGTTGGTGTTGGTGTTTGTGTAGGTATAGATGTGTGTGTATGTGTGCGGTGTATGTGTAAGTGTATGTGTACGTGTTCGTGTGAGTTTAGGTACGTACAGAGGAAAAGGTCTAGATGCAAGTGTTGGTAGCAGTTGATGCCAATTCTTAACCTTTATATTATTTTTCTACGGCGTAAGTATTGATGCAAACAAGATATAATTTGAGGGAGTCGAGGATGCCTATTTATGGCTTTCGTGAAAAAAACAACACCTCAGATCACCAAGCCAAATTATATATATATATAAAAAATATTATCAAAAGTTGGAAAGTTATATTATTATCCGTGAATAAGATACTCCAGCACTCACTAGCTTGGAGAGCAGGTGTCTATCTGAAGGGGAAAACGAGGGGGAAAGGGGAATGGACAGCCTCGGGGTAAGGAAAAACCTAATTTTCTCTTTCTAAGGGTCGAGAAGAACTCCATTTCCGTTTTTATTTTTATAAGACTTGACAATTCTCTCGCCTTCTGTAAATATAAATGGTAAGAGAGGAAATCTTAAGAGGGTAGTATACTTTGGGTACATTAGAGCACCTTGATTCCTCCAAAGTATGCCAGGAAACAGAACCAGATAAGCAAAATTGATGGTGACCTGTTGCTTTGAAGAGCTTGGAGGAATCAATTGCTCCAGATTTACAAACACTTCACAAAACCACTTTAATGACATACCTGTGTACTTTCTTAAGATGGGAAGAGCTCCATTTCTCGCTCTCAGAAGTTACGAATAACAATTATATTTTTCTTGTGCCTTAAGGGGATAGATCTGTAGTTTAATATGGATGCTTATATGCTTAACATTTCTCTCTCCAGGTTGAAACGGTCTGGAGGGAAAAATAAGAGACAAACATCCAGGGAAATAAAGAAATGTGCCTTGAGACAGTAATGATATCTTGCTTCTTCTGTCATATGCGACGCTGGTAAAAATTCCTTGATATTTGTAATGTAGGCGTCTGTCCAGGTTTTTTGTTTACTATATGAAATAAAAAAGAGGTGAAATTAATATATGCACGTGGACAAGATTCTAATATTTTAATCGAGGGACGATATAATTAATTGCTTTGCCTACTCTTCAACAAATGGAAATATCCTAAAAATACCGATAAGACCTCGACGTGAAAATTTTGAAATAAAAATGAAACGAGAATAAACAAAAATCTAGTTTCATATCTGGTCTTCCCTTTGTTTACGGAAAAAAATAAAAAAATTCACAAACAATTTTCGCGCCATGAAGGAATGCTTTGAACTTAAAATAAACAAGGATGCAATATAATTTTCCTCTTTGTATTTTCTTCAAGTAGAGTGAAAAGAAACCTGTATTAAATCCGACAAGACCTCGAGGTGATAAAAAAATGGGTAACGGTGTAAAAATGTTGTGAGAGGCGGGCTAGTTCATGAATCATAATGAAATTCCTGGCCAGAGCTTCGGCCTCCCAAAAAATCACAGTCCCCGGGCGAGAGAAAATGTTTTTGCATTCTTGCGTTATTACACTTATAGTCAAACCTTGGCCCCCCAAAAAAATATCGATATATAGACAAGGGGGGTTGGGGGGTTGGCTGAGGGATATCTGTCATTTTTAAGGGAAGATTCCTATGTTGGTAAATCGGAAGGCTACTGATTCCTCCTAACTATGACTGAAAACAGAGTCCCTCAATAGTACTAATTGGGTTTCTGTTTCGTGGCACAGTTTGGATGATTCAGAGACCTTCAAAATCACCAACAAGAGAATCTCCCCTTAACATTCTCTCACTCACTGTTTGGGTGTAATATTTAGATACAATAATACAGTTACGGTATGTTTGTCTATGTGATACAAATTACACAGATAAGAACCGACAGCTGCAAATTTATGAAGTTGTTATGGGGATATAATCTGCTGTCGTCACATGGGAGGGTTAATGAGTCTTCAACACGAGGCCTGAAACAGATAATGTAGTGGAGACTAAAATTAAAATATTATTTGCATATAAGATAATGATCGAGGGATGAAGCAATTGCCTAGTCTTTTAGCTTGCTCAACCTAATTACAAGGCAGGTGAAGGTTTATACACAAAAAGTGCTTTCCTTAAACACACACACACACACACACACACACACACACACACACACACACACACACACACACACACACACACACACACACACACACACACACACACACACACACACACACACACACACACACACACACACACACACACACACACACACACACACCCACACACACACACACACACACACACACACACACACACACACACACATACTTTGGTGTTATAATACAAAGAATTTATGTTTACCAAAAGACAATGCATCAGCCACTATCTCCTTCCATAACTTTTTACGTCATGTGCAGTGCAAAGAGAAACTGTACTAATCAACACAATGACATAATTACGTACAACACCAAACAAAATATTCCGTAGATAACGTCTGACTTAGGCTGGAAGGGAACTGATTCAACTTAGCATGAAAGCTTAAAAACACACAGTACGATCTTTAGGTCCGGGTAGGCTGTCATCTTTCATGGGCAGTTTGCTCGTGTTTACACCCTCTTGTGTCTCTTCCACCTGGCTAACTCGACCCATTCTCCAGCTTCGGTTCAAGGTAGTAAACAGGATAATTCTCATAACAAGATAGCATACATAGTCTCCAAGTGTCTTCAGTTTGGGGTTTCTTTTAATATCCCAGGAAATTCAACTACTTATACATGTGAGGTTATAGATTCAAGTACAGTATAGAAGTTATTTTTTATTTTAACTGGCATTCGTCACTATATTTCCCAGGACAACCTAGGTTAGAACACGTTAGGTCAGTATAGAAGGAAATGAGGAAGAATGAAAGACTTGAAAGAATATCATGAAGAGGAAGACGAAGAATAAAAGGAACATTATGAAGAAAGACAAGTTATGAGTAAGTCTGAACAAGTTATACATAGCCAAACACAAGTTTATAATGACATGGGCTGAATCATAGGTTAAATGGGTGAGTGTATCAATAGAGAGAGATGAACGCATGCAATATATCCTGAGAAAGAGTCTACACACACACAGACACACACACACACACACAAACACACACACACACACACACACACAATCATATATACTGATAGATATACTGATACACACACACACACACACACACACACACACACACACACACACAATCATATATACCGATAGATATACTGATACACACACACACACACACACACACACACACACACACACACACACACACACACACACACACACACACACACAATCATATATACCGATAGATATACTGATAGACACACACACACACACACACACTGAAGCAAGAAAGCCTTAAAACTTACTACACTTCAGGGAAACGTAAGCAACAACGGGATCTCTGGCACATAACTAGCCTGGTGTAACAAGGCCTGGCACCCTAAACAACGACAGTAACGTGATAATGATGCCAGCCAGTTTAGTGGAACGGAATCAAGGACGAGACATGGTTGGCGCAGAGGGAAGGTAGGGAGGGTGTCAGGGTGGTGTGGGCGCAGAGGGAAGGTAGGGAGGACGTCAGGGTGGTGTGGGCGCAGAGGGAAGGTAGGGAGGACGTGAGGGTAGTGTGAGAGGCGAGGTAGAGAGGACGTGAGGGTGGGTGTGGGCGCAGAGGGAAGGTAGGGAGGACGTCGGGGTGGTGTGGGGCGCAGAGGGAAGATAGGGAGGGTGTCAGGGTGGTGTGGGCGCAGAGGGAAGGTAAGGAGGACGTCGGGGTGGTGTGGGCGCAGAGGGAAGGTAGGGAGGGTGTCAGGGTGGTGTGGGCGCAGAGGGAAGGTAGGGAGGACGTCAGGGTGGTGTGGGCGCAGAGGGAAGGTAGGGAGGGTGTCAGGGTGGTGTGGGCGCAGAGGGAAGGTAGGGAGGGGCGTCAGGGTGGTGTGAGAGGCGAGGTAGAGAGGGCGTGAGGGTAGTGTGAGAGGCAAGGTAGAGAGAGGGGGTGAGGGTGGTGTGAGAGGCAAGGTAGAGAGGGCGTGAGGGTAGTGTGAGAGGCAAGGTAGAGAGGGCGTGAGGGAGGGTGTGAGAGGCAAGGTAGAGAGGGTGTCAGGGTGGTGTTAGAGGCGAAGGCGTGAGGGGGACGTAGGCAAGGAGAGCGTGAGGGTAGTGTGAGAGGCGAGGTAGAGAGGGCGTGAGGGTGGTGTGAGAGGCGAGGTAGAGAGGGCGTGAGGGTGGTGTGAGAGGCGAGGTAGACAGGGCGTGAGGGGTGGTGTGAGAGGCAAGGTAGGGTGTGAGGGTGGTGTGAGAGGCAGGGCAGGGAGGGCGTAAGGATGGTGTGAGAGGCGGGCGGAAATTATTGAGCAAAGTTACTCCGGCCGTCACAGTCGCATGGGCACGTAGGAGGAGGAAGAAGAAGATGATGATGATGTGGAGGAGGTGTAGAAGCAGGAGGATTAGGAGGAGGAAGATGATGATGTTGTGGATGAGGAATAGGAGGAGGAAGGTGATGAGGAGGGAGGAGGAGGTGTAGGAGAAGGAAGATGATGATGTGTAGGAGGAGAAATGGGATGATGATGATGTGGAGGAGGTGTAGAAGCAGGAGGATTAGGAGGAGAAAGATGATGTTATAGATGAGGAATAGGAGGAGGAATAGGAGGAGGAGGAAGACGAAGATGATGATGATGATGTTGTGGAGGAGGAGTGTAAAGGGGGAAGGAAGATGTTGAGGATTGTACGAAGGAACCCAAAGGACTTTCAAACGGCAAAGAGATGAAGGTTGACAGGGGGAAAAGGTTAGAGAAGGGCAAAGAGGATAAGAAAAGAGATAAAAGAAGATGAGAGAGAGAGAGAGAGAGAGAGAGAGAGAGAGAGAGAGAGAGAGACGAGAGAGAGAGAGAGAGAGAGAGAGTGTGTTAATGATGTGGTGTGTTAATATGTGTGTGTGTGTGTGTGTGTGTGTGTGTGTGTGTGTGTGTGTGTGTGTGTGTGTGTGTGTGTTAATGTGTGTGTGTGTGTGTGTGTGTGTGTGTGTGTATGTGTGTGTGTGTGTGTGTGTGTGTGTGTGTGTTTAATAGAGGAGGTAGGAATGAGAGAAGAAAATATAGTAAGAGAAAAGAGAGAGGGGTAAAAGAACAGAGGAAAGAGGGAAGAAGAGCGAGACAGACAAGAAAGGAAGGAAAATAGAAGAGCGAAAGAAAAAAAAGTTGAGAAGGAAGACCAAGGACAAGTGAAAAAAATAAAAGATAGATGAAAGAGAGACGAGAAAAGAGAAAGTGAGAGAGAGAGATGAATCGGACAGGAAACGAGAGAGAAAGAGAGGGATGAATGGGACAGGAAAAGAGAGAGAAAGAGAGGGATGAGTGGGAGAGGAAAAGAGAGAGAAAGAGAGGAATGAATGGGAGAGGAAAAGAGAGAGAAAGAGAGGGATGAATGGGAGAGGGAAAAGAGTGAGAGAGAGAGAGATGAATGGGAGAGGAAAAGAGAGAGAAAGAGAGGGATGAATGGGGAGAGAGAAAGAGAGGGATGAGTGGGAGAGGAAAAGAGAGAGAAAGAGAGGGATGAATGGAGAGGGAAAAGAGAGAGAAAGAGAGGGATGAATGGGACAGGAAAGAGAGAGAAAAAGAGAGGAATGAGTGGGAGAGGAAAAGAGAGAGAAAGAGAGGGATGAGTGGGAGAGGAAAAGAGAGAGAAAGAGAGGGATGAATGGGAGAGGAAAAGAGAGAGAAAGAGAGGGATGAGTGGGAGAGGAAAAGAGAGAGAATGAGAGGGATGAGTGGGAGAGGAAAAGAGAGAGAGAAAGAGAGGGATGAATGGGACAGGAAGAGAGAGAGAAAGAGATGGATGAATGGGAGAGGAAAAGAGAGAGAAAGAGAGGGATGAATGGGAGAGGAAAAGAGAGATAAAGAGAGGGATGAATGGGAGAGGAAAAGAGAGAGAAAGAGAGGGATGAGTGGGAGAGGAAAAGAGAGAGAAAGAGAGGGATGAGTGGGAGAGGAAAAGAGAGAGAAAGAGAGGGATGAATGGGGAGAGGAAAAGAGAGATAAAGAGAGGGATGAATGGGAGAGGAAAAGAGAGAGAAAGAGAGGGATGAGTGGGAGAGGAAAAGAGAGAGAAAGAGAGGGATGAGTGGGAGAGGAAAAGAGAGAGAAAGAGAGGGATGAGTGGGAGAGGAAAAGATAGAGAAAGAGAGGGATGAATGGGACAGGAAAAGAGAGAGAAAAGAGAGGGATGAGTGGGAGAGGAAAAACAAGATGGGAGGTAATTCTTGCACACCACCTAACCTTCCTTAGTCTGAGGAAGGAAACAACAAGACCTTAATTAAAACCAAACATCTCAACAACTGCTGCTCTAGACTGGACCTTTATCACGACCTTCACGACCCTTGTATGTTGTTGTACGTACGACTCCATGCCCTCAAACACCCACACATCCCCCCCCTAAGACACACCATAACGACTACCGAGTATACTACAAAACGACTTACAAGGCCATGCACGACCCCCTCAAACTCACGACCTTCACCACTCACGACCTCCACGACCCACCTCTTCAAATTCACGACCTCCATGACCCACCTCTTCAAATTCACGACCTCCACGACCCACCTTATCAAATTCACGACCTCCACGACCCACCTCTTCAAACTCACGACCTCCACGACCCACCATATCAAATTCACGACCTCCACGACCCATACCCTCAAATTCACGACCTCCACGACCCATACCCTCAAAACTCACGACCTCCACGACCCACCTTATCAAACTTACGACCTTCTCGACTCATACCCTCAAACTCACGACCTCCACGACTCACCCTGTCTATCTCTTGTTTTTCCCTCTGCCTGTTCGTTGGTCTCTTTCCCTCTTTCTGTTTTCCTCTATTCAGGTTTGTTGTCATTTCTTCATTCTGCCACTTTTTCTGTTTTTTTCCTT